>SNQN01006333.1:22299-39289 GCA_008642245.1 Bassia scoparia | reverse complement strand
AAAATGGTGCCTCTCAAGGGGTATTTATAGGCTTTTGCCTTATCCCTTGAGGGCTTGGATGTGTGACACTTGTCACCATCCTACGCATCGTTTTACCTGTTTGCTTGCTTRATCTGTTTCCTTTACGGTATTTAACCGGTTTTCGGTCRAATGTATACAGATCATCTGYCACTCAACTTTTGACATGTGTCACGTAGTTCTGTGCCATATTGGATTTCTATGACAACGCAAAACGCGACACGTGRCTTCACGTGYCACATCAGTACCCATTTAAAAAAAATAGAATCTGGAGATAAATAATTGATATAAGAGGGAAAAAATGTGGAGTTTGGACCTCTTTTGTATCCATCATCTTCGTCACCACTTCAATCATCCTTTTCCGCTACACATAAGAAAAAATAGGCATACGAATTTCGTACAACCTAAAATTTTGTAGCGAATTGAAAAAACAAAGATAGACATTACAAGTTAAAATCTTAATAACGAGATAAGAATCTCCACATGTAGAAAAATCAACAATATTAAGACATTTTACGATTCCTACAAACGAGATGAAAAATTATCCCATACGTAGAAAAATCAAGAATATAAATCCACCATGCAAAATTTCCTTTAAAAACAAATGTATTTATGGTTTTTCTCCCCCTTTTTTATCAAAAAAAAAAAAAAAAAGAAGTATTGTGATACATTAAAATTCAACAGGTTACCATTCAAAGAATATGAAGTATTAACCAATTAACTGGAAATGAATGGTCTAYCAATTAGGATACTCATTATTTCTTGTCATGMCAATGGCCAAGAGCTACAAAAACAGAATGCATCACCGTTTTTTAACGGAAAAACTATGATTTCCTTCTTCCACTGACACGTGTCATTCCATAATCAACAAAAATTCCTGCATTTACCTTAGTTTTGATAAACACAAATGTATAATACACTCATCTAAAAACAGCTCTCAAAATCATACTATGTGTTCTTGTATATTGAGAACTATCCAATGCTGGCATAAAGATGTGGAGTTGAAGGGCAAAATAGGACTTATAACCAAAAAATTCAAGTCCCGCCGATCATAAGCAAGCACGCGACCAATTGTATTGTTTACCTGGAAAAAGAAATGAAAGCACACTGATTAGGATAGGGAAATTTGCTACCTCTTTTAAAATCTCTTCCGCATGGTACCCACACAGGACTACTGGAGTAGCAGTTGGGATCACAACATATCAGCACAGAATGACAGAACAAGGGAAGAAAACGAAGGAAAATATTCGTCATATGATTGTCCATAACCATTTCAAAAGCAGGATAAACTAAGATTATCACTGAGTCAACCTCTCGGCAGTCCATCAAGTGAGGTCATTATGTTACACTAGGTTATTCAATACTCCCTACAACACATGCAACAAATGTGCAGCTTATCAAACAATCATCTGAAATTTTGGTAGAAACATAAAAGCTTAAAAATTAATTATTATATACTCGCATAAATAGAAATAATAACGAAAACAATTCAATAAAAAACAAAGATGTTTCCCTCAAAGTAACGGTAAGAACATTCATGCAACTAATTTCCCGAAGCAAATACAACCAAAACCACTTGAAAACCACTAAAATTCCTGAACATAATCAAATCGCCAAAAAAATCATCAAACACCAATTTCATAAATCCAGTAGGGAGGAACGGAGGGACAAAAGTCACAAAACCATAATATCATAAGTTACAACCTTGTGCCACACAAGTTGATATATATTGACACTGGAGGATGGCCTCAGGGGTACAAATGCAGGAGAGATAAAGTGGGATGAGAATGTTGGGAGTTTCGAGCAATTGGGAGATCTTGGGTGGGTCTGTGGGAGTTTAAAGAAGGAAAAAGGAAGGCTGAGGCTTAAGAGAGTTGTTAGAGGAGAGGAGAAGAGATAAGCAAGATAGACAGAAATTAACATAATTGGAACCCTTTACTCACGCCAATCAAACATGAAAAATAATTGCGGGATTTTGAATTGCATTCCTGGTCTTCTCGTTGACTTTCGAGATTTCATTCCATTCCTAAATGCAACTTAAGATTGTAAAAAACATGTGCTTATATATAGCTACACCTAATGCAAGACTGATCAATGCAAGAACTATAAATAAGGAACTTAGATCTCCAATGAAATAGTTTAAAAGATCACTCATACTTAGCGTAGTCCTTAAGAACCCACTTAAATCTTTACAGAACTATGACCGGTCATCATATTAGCAAGCAAACACATTCCTAAACTTAATGTGCAAAAACAATGAAGGATTAGCTCAAGGGTATGAAAAAAAGGTGCTAAGGGAAGTGAAGCTTAAAAAATGAAGCCCACATCATTGAAATGCCACTAAAGAAATGCTTTTAAAAAATGGAAAATGAAAGAACCAAGTAACGAGAAAAAGCTCTTGCGTAGTTTTTCTCTTCTTTCTACTTTTACAAATAGAAACAATACCACAAATTGCAATTGCCAATTAGAACTGCAAACTCACTTAGAACACAAAGCCTGCTCTAGCACAGGTTTGGTTAGTGACTATTGTCGGGAAATCAATTTCCCAAAATAAATTTCGACTTCCTTTGGTCCTACCAATCCTGAGTTCCCGAATAGAGCTTGACCTTGGACTACTAAATATAAATACTCCATCCGTATTGTAATTCTCGCAACTCTTGCTATTATTTGTGAGAAATAAAATATTCAAGTGTTGCGAGAATTGCAATATGGAGGGAGTACTTCACTCATATCATAATATAAACAGGCAACTTTTGCAATTTTAAAGTACCAAAGCACTTGAGCAGCTATCATATTTGAAGCTTCTCACTTCAGAGTATATAAATCATCTACTACAAAGTATTAAAATTCTAGCAACTATAACATTGATCATGGACTCAGAGGATATACATTGAGATAACGCATAGTTCTCTATCTAACCTTGCCTCAGAATGAGATACATTCAACTGAACTATTACCACAGTACCACTCAATGTCAAACTGTTGTTAGTTTGTTACGATTGCCTAGCAGAGTAACAGCCTTTCATGGTTCATTACCAACATGTATGAGTGTTGCTCGAAAGAGAAAATAATTAAATATTGACGACAAAATCTATATCATGTAAGATCTGGTACCTTAGTGCCTTGATTAACATCTAGCAGCATACATATCTGAAATCATCTTTACAATTAACCTTCTGTTATTTCTGCAGCATTGATCCAACTTCACATCCTTTGAGCTCGGCATAAACTTGATGGACTTCCTCATATGGCAGAACAAACCTTCTTAAAAAAACAGACTCACGCAAGTCAGCAACAGAAGAAAGATGATAATCTTTTYGACACAGCCCTTTCTCCTTCAAAACCTGTAAGACTCGATGTCTTGGCAACAATGTCCTCTCCAAGCTCTGAGCAAATAGACATGGTTTACCTGCCAAGTAATCGGGCTTGTAACCCAACTGATTCATCGCAAAACCCAACATTTTCCTAATCCTGGCCTCTGATGATAACAAGCACAACGGACTTCGCCTGATCAATGCTATGATATCATACTGAGTCCATCCGAAACTCCTGAACACCGCAAATTTATCCTCCAGGCTCTTCTCTTTAATAGCAGAAAGCACCAGGACTCCATACAAGAACATGGAAGAGTCTCTCGGAATCCCCAACATCTCTTCCACCTTAATCAAGATGTCGCGAAACGAATCAGTCTTCTTGATAAACACATGAGGATTCCGTAAAACGAATTTCCGGATATGAGAAGTAGGAATTCTATAACTTTCCAACAACTCAACATTGGCAACCAAACAATCAGCAACACACTTAAAATTAAAAAAAAAAGACCGCTTCAAAATGGTAACCACATTGTCATCATTCCCCRCAACAACCCTAAAAGCATGAATTGCAGGACTAATATTTTGGCATAATAATTTAGGATTCTTCAAAACAGCACAAATTAAATCAGACCCAGTCAAACCTAATTCCAGAAGAAGCTCAATTTTAGGTTTCAACGTTTTGTCAACCTTAGAACACAGAAATCGGGGATGACAACTTACGAGTTTCTTAATATCAGATTGYTGAAACCCTAATTCGTGAAAAAATTGAATAACAGAATGAGCATTACAGCTCGAAAATTTGGACGAGGAATCATGAGTACGCCAGTATTTTACAATAGTAGCAGAAAGAGAGAGAGATTGTTCTTGGGAAAAACCCATTGATTTAACCAAGAATTCTGCAATTGAACAATTATGGTTACCTTCATCCTTGATTGAAGAAGAGGTTGAATAATGCAGCAATTGAAGACGCTGAAGCAAGTTGATGCTTCGAATGTAATTGACATTAAAACTGCATACTTGCTTCATCATCTTGCTGATGGCAGTAGTTATGCAGCTTTTCGAACTCAGTTTCAGTTCAAAAGCAAACTACCCTTTAATTTCGACACAATTGTTTTTCACTGTTATCAAAATAATTTAAGGATTTAAACGAATAAATTATTCAAAATAATTTAGAGACAATCAAGATTGAGATTACATGATATAATTTGTTAGTTAATTTGTTTGTTTACATCCTTAAATCGTTTCACTTAATATGAGTGTACAATACATTTTTTTCAATATTGCTAACGGATGCCTCAGAGTGTTAGATACGATATAACTATATTTTTTAAAATTACATTATACTTGGAATGCATGTTAAATTTACAAGTCAATCGGTGTAATTAATGTTTATATTCTTTTAATATTTCTATTTTTGGCTATTTAATCTTACGTCCAAGGGCGTTTGTTTGTTTGTTTTTGCCATACTTTTTTACTAGTTTAGAGCTCGTACGATTCACCAAATTTACTAATTTATTTATAAAAAAACTCAAAAAAAGTGAAATAAATTTGCAAATTAATATTTGTTGAAAAATTGTGCATTGTATAAAAGAATAATAATCTAGGAGACCTRGATCAGTGCAATGTATTATAAACCCTCACTTTTTCGGTTGAGTTTGAATCGAGCCAATGAATCGGTTTATTACACTTTTTATTTTTGTTGAAAATGGGAACGCATTCTCTTTTAGATAAAGCTTCTCAAACTTTGTTGTATTCATAGCACAGTAGCACACATTGGAAAACTATTTAGAACTAGGGAAGAATATTTGGTTTAAGCCTCGCTTGGTATAAAGGTAACTAGCATTTTTTGGCACGTGATGCGTGCACCGTGCACGAAAGATTTGAGCTATCAAACTTAGTTATTTTTAATAAYTATATTAAAWTTTTAATTTGTATTTTGACAATTTGTTTATTATTTAAATATATACAATATAAATTGTCCTTTGCTTCTTTGTATGTTTTTGAATTTTGAGTAACGTGGTTTTGTTAATAATTGCATTGATTGCATTAATTTCATTAAGTTTGGTAAGTTTTATGGTGTTTACTATCTTAATTTCACCCTACCAAAATTTAATTAAATATGAGACTTTGATTATTTTGACTTTTATTGTTATTTTTGAAAATAACACTAATTACAAGGGTAATCTCTATTATATAAGGGAAGGGGGRRGRARRWKGKKKYCCCCTCATAAAAGACCATTATACCCTTAATGATTTTTAAAAAAATATATGAATTGATATGCCTAAAYTACCCATTGCTTATTATTTAACTAAAAATGAAAATTGCATGAATTTTGCGACTTAATTAATGAAAAATTAAATAAATAAATATTATCCCAAATTGAATTGAAACATATATCTAATTATTTTGAATTGCAAATCATATTTACTTACAAAATAATTACATTTAAGACTAATTATTGTATTGTTGCTAATTATTATTAGGTATATAAACATTGTAATATGATACATACAATTATACTCATTTATAATGAAATACAAGTTTCACATGTCTAAGCACGCATCGCGTGCACATAAAAASTAGTTATATAATATCCTAGGGGACACCATTGCTCCCCTTAACTTATATAATATAGATGTATGAACCCACACAATCAAGCTGGGTACGTTCCATTGTAGAAGGAACCTTCAATCTCTCGACTGTTCCGTCAAATCGTGACAGAGTGAGAAGGAACAGGTTGGATCAATTTAAATACTGGCTGCAATGCTATACGACTAATACGCATGTTCGCAAATTATACTATGGCCCTGGGACCATCGGCAAATATTCTTTTTCGAAACTAGAAATGTTCATCTCAACATGTAAAATGTTCATTTTCAAATATAAATATTCATATCTGAAAATAAACATTTGTATTTTCGAAAATAAACATTTCTATTTTCGGAAGGAAATAAACATTTCTAGTTTCGAAAATGAACATTGTCCGGAACCATAACGAGGAACATGGTCYCATAATCATAATAGACCTATTGTACACATGTTGTCCAATATGGGCCGAAATTTTGCGAGGCCCTCTACAATGGTTGTGACGTTGTAAGCCCATACTTACCAATTTCCACATACACACTTTTGCAGTTAGTCTTCCCTACACCCCCGGTCCATGCAAACCCCCTTCAGGTGTGTTGTACTTGTTTTTTTTTTTTTTTTTTTTTTTTTCCTTCATTATCTCTCTCTTTATTATTATTACTAGTATTTAAGTGTACACTATGCGTGCTTAAAACTAGGAGGAAAAATTGTTAATCTATATTTAAATTTGATGCTCTTAGAATTGTAACTTTTTTAAATATTGTGTCATTTTCAATCATAATTTATTTATTTATTTATTACCATGAATGCTTTAACTTTTAAGTAGTAGTATTTTATTTGGTAAATTTAAAACCTTCMTTTATTTGAAATTTTAAAGTAGAAAGTGAATTAATTAAGAGAGTTTTTAAGTAAGTCAATTTTATATCTACTAAAGGGCAAAAAAGACATTTCCTAGGGAGACACCATTGCTCCCCTTGGCTTATATAATAGAGATATATTAAAGGTAATAAAAATTAAACTTGAGAAAACTAGGAAGAATTGAAAAAAAAAAACATGTGAGTTAAGAAGATGATAAAAAAATAATTACATTTTTTGTGACTAAAAAATGAAAAAGTCAGGTAAGAACGTCTATCAATTAGTATACTTACTATTTCTTGCCATGCTAATGGGCAAGAGCTACAAAAACAGACTGCAACACCATTTTTTGAAGAGAAAACTATGATTTCATTTTTCCAATGAGACGTGTTATTCTGAAATCATCAAAAATTCCTGCATTTACCTTAGTTTTGATAAACACAAATGTATAATACACTCATCCAAGAATAGCTCTCTACATCATACTATATGATCTTGTATATTGAGAACTATAAAATACAATACAAAACGAACCAAACAGCCCTTTCTTTTATCAACTCTTTCCTTTATCAACTATGAATGCAAAAAGAAATTTATCATCTACAGTTTTGTTGGKGTCATGAGAAAATAAACTAAAATCTGTCTATATTCTCCAATGGTGGCATAAAGACGTGGAGTTGAAGTGAAAAATTGGACGTATAACCAAAAAATCCGAGTCCTTATTTCTCAGGTGGTCAGTGATGTATTCACGCAGTATTGAAATTTGAACCGGTAAAGTTTGAGCAGCAATTGTCACTAACAAGTAATCAAAACTTATGTGCCAYGCCGATCATAAGCGAGAACACGGCCAATTATATTGTTTACCTGTGAAAAGAAATGAAAGCACAATGATTAGGATAGGGAAAATTGCTAACTCTTATAAAATCCTCTTTGGCATTGTATCCACAACATATCAGCAGAGAAGGAAAGGGAAGAAAACGAAGGAAAACATTTGTCATATGATTGTTCATAACCATTTCAAAAGCAGGACAAACTAGTATTATCATTGTTTCCAACCCTCAGCAATCCATCAACCGAGGTCATTATGTTACACTGGGTTATGCAACACTCTCTACAATACATCYAACAAATGATGAAGCAAATGTGCAACTTATGGAACAATCATCTGAAATTTTGGTTGAAAATATAAAAACTTAAAATTTAATTATTATATATTCGTATAAATAAAAATTAAACAATTCAGTAACAGTAACAGAAAGAGCATTCATGCAGCTAATTTTCCAACAGCAAATACATTGCAATAATTCTGAATATTCATATCATAATATAAACAGGCAACTTTTGCATTTTTTTATGCTTGAGTGTACCGCACCACAACCCCACTATAATTAACCTTGCTTCATCACCAAWAAATCATCAAATAGACAAATACCAACTTCATAAATCAAGTAGGGAGGAGGGACAAAACCATATTATAAGTTACAACCTCATGCTGTTTATATATAATGACCATGGAGGATGGCCCAAGGCCCAWGGGATACWGATTGAGGAGAGAGAAAATGGGATAAGAGTGCTGAGAGTTTCAAGCAATTGGAAGATCTTGTATGGGACTGTGGGAGGAGAAGGAAAAAATAAAGGCTGAAGCTTAAGAGAAATGTTAGCGGAAAGGAGAAGACTGAAGAGATAAACAAGATGGACAGAATTGAACATGATTGGAAACCTTTACTCACACCAATAAAACATGAAAAGTAATTGGGGGATTTTGWATTGCATTCCTGACCTTCTCTTTGACTTCTAGATTTCATTCCTTTCCTAAACGTAGATTAAGATTGTAAAAAACATGAGCTTATATATAGCTACACCTAATTCAAGACCGATCAATGCAAGCACTATAAATAAGGAACTAAGATCTCCAATGAAATAGTTTAAAAGGTCACACATACTTAGCATAGTCCAAGAGAACCCACTTAAAATCTTTACTGAACTACGACCAGCCATCATATTAGCAAGCAAACGCACTCCTGAGCTTAATGTGCAAAAACAACAAGGGATTAACTCAAGGGTATGAAAAAAGGTGCTAAGGGCAGTGAAGCTTAAAAAATGAAGCCCACATCATTGAAATCCCACAAAAGAAATGCTTTAAAAAAATTAAAAATGAAAGACCCAAKCAATGAGAAAAGGCTCCCGAGTAGTTTTTCTCTTCTTTCTCCTTTTACAAATAGAAACAAAACTACAAACTGCAATTGCCAATTAGAACTCAGAAACTCACTTCGAACATAAAGCCTGCTCTAGCATACACTATTACAGTCTTATCTGCTTGGGCTGCTGCCTGGCTGAGCCTCTCCTCCTTGGAAGGATACAAATGCACAGGCTTTCACCTCAGTAATTGGAAACCAAAAAATATATAAAATATAACTAAAAAAACACTCATGAAAGTAATGTCATTACTTAAGGCCCGAGGGAAGCTAATATGCTGGTGACTGGTGAGAACTGATTTGAATTTCTTCAATCTTCACATGGTGGAAATGACAGACTGATTTACTTACTGAGTAGTAAACAAAGAGAYTCACAGATAAGGTCTGGCAAGTCTACAAGAAAACTCACAAGATAAGACAAACTAAAAGTTTTGTCTGATAACATTATACACCAAAAAGGCAAACGCTAACAAAGCTCTTAAATATAGATATCCTCATCACCATTTTGATAATAAATATTCTTTCAAGAAAACAAGGACCCACAGCTTCTCCCAGCACAAGACACGCCAACCTTTCCCACATGTTCGTCTAGTGATTAACATAGGGTCCGTTTGGTTGGGAATAAAACATTTTCAATGTAAAACGATTTTCATAGAAAATAGTTTTCCAAGGAAACAATTTTCCATTGTTTGGTTGCATGTAGAAAAAGTGATGGAAATTAGGGATAAYGAAGGGGAAGGAAGGAGGTAGTGAGGGGGACTGGGGGAGTGTACAAAAGATGGTAGGAAAACAGTTTTCCTTTCATTTTAGAAGGAAAATGATTTTCCATCATTGTAAAGGAAATTCTTCTCCTATGGAAAATTGGTTTTACATTCATTTGTATACCAAGCAATGTGAAATTGGAAAAGAAAGGGAAAAACTTTTCATGGAAAATGTTKTAYGCTCTACCAAATGGAGGCATAATRTAAACATTTCATTGGTCTCCTGAGGAAAGTCCATCTTTGGACATCGTTTTAGATGGTAACCTTCAGTAGAATAAACATAGTGCAACACCAATAAACCACAAAAATAATCAATCCAAACCAACACCTATCTTTCTATATAGAGTACCAATAAGCATCTTCCCTGTCAGCTTAGACAGTATATGTGTAAAGTTGCTTGATAATCATGGAAATATCAATTGTACACAATTTCAAGCTTTTTACTTGTATAACATGATCGACACTACTACTTCCAATTTCCTGCTATATCAAATTACTTTAGCAAAAGTCGTACTAAGACCACAATAGATAGGTATTCACCTAAAGGGCCTAGACTAGAATCGGCCAAATGGTCAATGTGAGACAAACAACGATTATTGCCACGTAAGTTCACCCTCAAAATGGAAAAAGTATGTGTCACAGACCATATGAGTATCGCACAAGCTTATAGCAATATTCATGCATGCAATCACGTATTCAAGAGAACGCATAATCATATAATGTTGAGTGTCACTTTCAAGAGCATAGTAGTACTGTCAAAATCCTAATTGGCTTTTAAAACAAATTTCCAGTAAAATACCTGCCAATACTTTTGAAACACAGCGATCAACGCAACTATTTTTCACCAATATGTAGATCACCTTCCTTATCTGTTAGAAATAAGGAAACAGAATTAAATTTGCATCTTTCGGCCACAAATATAGGAAACTTATAAACCCCTTGATGGGAACGGGTCAGCATTTCATATATACCTTTTCGCAACACATTTTTCGAAGCACGTATGGGTAAGCCTGTATCACAAACAGCAGTACATCAAACCAACAGCATAGCTGAAAATCCCAACAAATGAAACAATTCCAATATAGCTGTATGAACAATGAACTGACTCAATACTATCATCCTCAAATGTAACAAAGTAAATGTTAATGAAAACTCTGCACCAACAACGGCCTTATAAAAAGTAAAGTCATACTGTATTAGCCAACTCAAAGGACCTCTTTTATGGGTATGTCTCCTTTTAAAATGAGCTAAACAGTTACCAAAATCAGGATGATTTTAGATGTTCGATTCTCATAATATTTAAAACAAAAATGTGAATTAACCATGGTAAAGACTAAGAGAAAGGTAATTCGATGAACACACCAACATTCCAGTCATGTATACAAAATAAATAAATAAATAAATAAAGTCACACACCTGTTGAACAATTCTACTCTATATTCCATTTCACTTGTTGCTGTACCAATGATCTACAAAATTAAAGAAAGTGACGATGTTAAAGTTAATATACAATAAGCAAAACAAGAGCAAAACGATTGTTCAATTGTATAAATTTTACTCAATTAAGAATTTAACTCTACCAATTACACATGCTTGAAATAACATAGATCCCTCTGCCCCACCCCTTAAAGCGAGCAAACTGGATCAGTGCCAAACCTGAACAGATAAACAGTTTATTTGCCTGGAGTAAACTTATTTACTAACAAAACATCCATTACAACACCTCCCCAAGTCCAAGTACCATGTTTACAAGTGTCTAAGGATAGCCACAACAATTTTTTTCACAGACTATAGTAACATTGGTAGAACAAAACTAATCCCCTTTCGTAAATTTTAATCTGTAACGAGAACGTGGTCAGAAAAGTAGCACACCTTTTCCTTAGCCAATGCAGCTTCATTGCTGTCCCCTTTGATCTGGAATTCCACATAATCTTCATTGAGGTTAGCTAGTTACAAAACATCATATATAGAAGCAGAGAACTGAAAAAATAATGTACCTCTTGCTTCTCAGTAGAACGGGAATTTCCGTCGGTCATTTTGACCTGTAAAGCCACATAATTCACCGAAAAGAAATTCAAAATACTTCTCACCAAAGAACAAGGTTACAAACAAAAGCAAGTGGTAAGAAAGACTTTATGACCACCACAAGCATCAATCAAAGATTAGTTCATCAAACAAAATATACCATGAAAACAACAACAACACACCAATARCCATAAATCCTACAAAGRCACGACATCCCGTCACGCCTTTTACAATGGTGGGCATGGTTTTTATTTCTATGAACTAGCCATTGAAATACAGTACTCATTTCGAAATCAATTGCAATCAATCTGTAATTACTAACAACTAGTGCATCACTCGATTGAATCCACACAACAAAACAGTCGCAATTTCAGCATAACCAATCCAACAAATGCAGAATGCATCTAACACAAACTAACTAACATGTTAAAATGCATCATAATAACACCATTGAACAAAAGATATATACTTGCATTAAAGAAGAAGAATCACATGTGAATCAAAGGCAACTGCACTATTGAAATTCCAGATWTCATACAAATCAAAGTGAGATCAATTCAGTATATTAACACTAGTTAACTAAACAATGATGCCAATTTATCAAAATGAAATTGAATTTCTAAGTAGTGGGAATCAACTAAAATCACTCAATAAAGCACAAAAATGGTTCTTCAAACAAACACAAAAACGGTGAATAAAATGGAAAAAAAGATAGAAACTTTGAAGAAGAGAACAGACCAATGATTGAGAATGAAACGTGGCGACGAACGAGTTGCAGGAAGCCGAGAAGCAGTGACCAACACGACAGTCGCAGTTACAGAAGTTGAAAGGGGAGAGACAAAGGTTTTAGGGAAATTGGGAAAAGGGTTTAATTTGTGTTGACCATTATTATGAATTTGTGATTTTGGTTGAAAAACCTTATAAAAACAAGTTTTTGGCCCCTAAAAAAATGAGTTTTTGTGAAAAGAAAACTTCCTCCGTAAAAAAAAAACGCAACAAATTCCCTTGCACGGACTTCTTAAAGAAAATTTGCAAAGTAAGATTAAAGGGTTGGTTTCTATAATTAAGATAATGAAGGAACTAATAACCACCAGCACAATTACAAACTACACCACCACCGGGCCCAACCACAACCCACCACCACGAACAAACCACCCATAGCGAACCACCACGCCAAACCACTTGCGACCACCAACCTGAGGACACCAATAAAACCCAATCATCAACGCTAAAGAGCAATCGAACCCTAATTCGCGATCCTGAACCCTAATTCTCGCTCGAATCACCCATTCGATTTGTCTCCCTACCCTAATTAAGCTTGCAATTGATTGGAATTTGGTATTTTCGTTGGATTTGGGGGTGGATTTCATTGCAATTGACCAGAAAATGTTGTTTTCTGCCAATGGGGGTATGCGGTGTTGTTGGCTGTCTAGTAGCATGGTGGGTTGTGGTGGCTCATCGAGGTTCATTCGCATGTTCCAGGTTCGCAAGGTGGCGTTCGCAGGTTTGTGCTCGTGAGGCCGGGGAGGTGCGGCGGCTCGTGGAGGGTTTGAGAGTCGCGACGGTCGTGGGATTCGATTAGGGAGTCGCGATGGTCATAGGTTCAATATGGATTGTTGTGGTGGTCTGTCGTTTAGGGTACGCTGGGGTGGCTAGCGTTAGTGTTGCGGTGGTTTGAGGAGGTGCGAGGGTCGTAAGGGTTAAGTCTGTGTGGTGCTTACTGCGTAGTGGAGATTAGTTTAGGTTAAGGTTATAATTAATTTAGATATCGGATTATAATTTTGATTTGAGTAGTTTATTATGTTTTAAATGTTTTAGTAAGGTAAAAATAGACATTTTACTAGTTAAAAATACCAAATATGGAAAGAAAAAATTTGTTGCGTTTATTTGATATTTCAACAAAAAAACGGAGTTGTTGCGTTTTTTTGTTACCGAGGAAGTTATAATTTTTTTAAAAAATATCTTAATAATGATTGTATAAAAAATGTACTCCAAAAAAGAATAATTATTGAATATAGATAATAATGCATTTTAAAAATACGAGTATAACATTCATTCATTGATGCGTAACTATTAAAAAAAATAATCACAAATCAAACCTATCTTTGGATATTTAAATTTTAGATGGATCAAACTATCAAAGAGTTTGATTAATAAATAATATTATAATTTCATAAAAAACGAGATTTTTCAAGGATTATCTACATATAAACACACTATATTAAAATGTTATTAGTTATTCCCATCCGAAAAAATATGCAAAATCGCGGTGCAAATAGACATATAATACATTATATAAATGACAAGAAGTTGTAAATTCAAGACAAAATAATGCAATATCGATGTAATATAACATCAACTAGAATAATCGCCGAACATATGCTCGGTTTCTAAATAAAAAAATTTTGCCTAAACAAATCAAATTAAAATTTTTAAATTTGTAATATTTAAAATATAAATTTTATTTTGAAAAAAAATAAATATAAAGTTACATATTAAATAAATATATTAAATTTATCAAAGCACATTTATACATTCATTAATGTTTTTACATTTATTTAGCAAATAAATTAAAAAGTGTGTTTAGAGGAAAATTTGAGAGGGAAATATGGGAGGTGGGGATTGCTTTGTAAGTTTATTAGATTAGAATTAATGCATATTCTTTCATTTTTTGAGCTTTTTATGTGCAGACTAATAGCTACATATAGTTTTTTTAATAAAAAATGCACCTTAATTAATTGATTTTTGTGTAAAAAAAACTTTTTTTCTCTCCTTTTCAGCGTGATCATAAGCTCTCGTCCAACCCGTCTTTTTTATTCTTCTTCTATTTAATAACTCTCCCTCCATGAATCATCAAGTTTTGGTATGTCTATGGCATTCAAAAAGTGCAAACACCTGCGCTTTATCGATCACCTAGTTTAACCACGGCTCCCGATCACCCCCTGATGTCCAAACTTGTTGTGGGCTGAAGACACTCCTTTGGACATGGACGTACAATTCACAATGGGATATCAATATCAATTCATATCATTTCCCTCCCTTTCCTTACAATAAAAAGATACATGATTACCAAATGATTGTTGGTCAGTGGTATTAACTATACTGATAGTGAAAACCCGTGTTCGAGTCTCATCAACAAAAATTGACTGGGGACTGAACCTAACCAACCCACAATTGAGCCTCAAATCCGGCATTAGACCAAATAGTAAAACCGGTGCTACACCAAAACAAAAAAAAGTACATTGATTTCAATGACCATCACCAGTTCATTCCACACATACAAATTATTGAATTTGAGATTAGCTTGAGAGGTTCCTTAATTAGCTTGTTACATTAAAACCCAAACAATAAATGTGGCGTTTTTGGAGCGGTTTCCCAAGAATATGCTGTAATGTTTTGCAATTCCACAAATGATGTTACAATTTTCTTAATTCCCAAACTAAGGTCCACGTCATCGGCTCATGTGAACCAATTTTTTTTAACGGTTCATTTTGAAACCGTCACTTTAAATGGCAAAATTAAAAAACGGCAACCGCCACTGCCAGTGGCAGTTTGAGGCCTAAAACTGCCAACCACAATGGCGGTTTAGGTCTAAAACCGCTACTGCCAGTGGCGGTTTCATGTGTTTTGAGGAATTATGTTACGAGACTTAGAGATTGAAGTACTTTTTTTTTGAAGTCAGCACAAAATCGCCATTGAGAGTGGCGATTTTGCCTGTGATATCGCCATTTGTATTGGCGGTTTTGCAAGTAAAAATGGCGGTTTTGATGAAAACCGACAAAAAAATAAAAATAAACTACAGACCGCYGACGTGGAYACTATTTCGGGAAATAATAAAAGAGAAGCATTATTTTAGGATTTGTAACTTTACTCGACATTTATTTGGGAAACARCTTGCATTTTTGTTGGTTCATTTTTTATTTATTTTACTACTAGACCAAATTTCCATTCGAGAAGGACTTTTTTTTGTTGGCGAATCGTGAAGGACTTATAYGACCCTCATTTTCACCCAACAAATAGTAACAACTAAGAAGTGTCGAAGATGTTTCAGGCTCATTTCTCAACGAAATAAACCCTATAAACCAAACACGTATTATATAYTTTCTCGGTTTTTTATTAGATATTACACTTTCTATTTTCGGTATATTTTGAATTAGATGTTACACTTTTTTTTCTTTTCATTTTTAGTAAATTGTTAAAGCATGAAATGACAAACCTACACTTACTTATTTCCCTTAATTCTATTTTGGATACTGGTTCCCACATGTACTTTCTCACCAAAAGTAAAAGGTTACTCACATGGCCACATGAGTTCTTTAATTATATCTAATTACTTACCCTTACTTTTTGTTAATCACCCTTTGTTATTTTGCCCCCAATTTTAGGCCCATTAAAAAGTGTAACATCTTAAAAAAACGAAGAAAGTATATAACAGATAATGAGACATATGGTCTGTTTACATTAACTGAAATCAACTGAACTGAAGTGAACTGAATTATTTAACTTATGATTAATATTGTTAATTATTCATAAAATTAGAGTTCCTTGATATGTATACCAAACATTACTAAATATTATGCGTACTATTATAATAATTATTACTTCATAGTACTATTAAAATGATTAATATACAGAGTAATAATAATAATAATAATAATAATAATAATAATAATAATAATTATTATTATTATTATTATTATTATTGTTATTGGTATTATTATTATTATAGTGATTACGTAATGCAACAAGACAATAAAGGAAGATTTTTGATTGTGATGATTGCTTGTAGGATGAGTTTGTTATTTAACATTTGCACTATTTATAGGCAGATTGAAGAATTAAAAAATAGTTGAAAATTAATTATATTTGTGGTTGAATATTAATTGTAATTGTATGGTTGAAGATTAATCAATATATGGTTATTGAAGAGTAATTTTATTTGTGTAGTTGAAGATTAACTAGAATACGGTTAAAAATTTATTAAAATATGATTGAAAATTTATTGTATTTGTATGGTTAGAGGATTATTGTATTTGTGGTGGAAGATTAATAATTAAAGGTCTATGCTATTGTAGGGCTTCGCCCCGCCTTAGGGGGGCGTGACCTCAGCTTCAGTGTCATGGAGTTGAGCCATGGAATCCGCATATGAATGCGTTGGGGTGTGTCGTCGAATTGAGGGGATCGCCACCGTGCCTATATAGGTTATTCACGGACGCCCGAAACATTGGTGCCAAA
>SNQN01006332.1:0-39291 GCA_008642245.1 Bassia scoparia | reverse complement strand
TAGGAGGACGTAGCCCAGAGTTGGGTGAACCTCGCTAAATTTGTGTGTCTTTATTATTCTTGCTCGATATTATTCTACGTACTGTTTAACACTTATTCCGTTGCGAGACCAGTCCAACTGATCTACTCTACTAAAATAGTACACAATCGAAATTTTTAATAGGCACTCAATTCACCCCCCTCTTGAATACCTTTGGGAAACCTTCATAATGATTGTTTGTTATTGTTGTTTGTTGTTTTCTCGCTTCCTTTGTTGTTTTGCAACTGTTGTTGCTACTACCCTACTGCTTCCTTGTATGAGTCCCAAGGTAGGTCTATCCTGCGTGTATAGAACTTGATGCTGCTGTCGATGGGGCCTGCTGCCACTTCTACAACTGTTGTTAGGCGTACTGCATCAGCACAAAACCTGAGGCACATTGCTTAACTTGGCCTTTGTGGCTAGTTTGCATGGGCTCTTTCTCTTTCTTTTTTCCCCCATCCACATTTTAACGACTCTTTACAACTAGGTTTTGTATATTGTTGAGGACACTTGGACAGTGTACATAAGTATTTGAACATTAAGAGACCTGTGGTTTGTGGACAGTACATAACATCAATAGACCATGTAGATTGAGGTGCATGCCAGTGATAACTTGTGTCCAAACCACTTCCCTGTGGCTCCTTTTGCACGAAAAAAATGTTTGTGATAACTTGTGCTTAAAAATCCTTTTTTATCCGGCTATAGTTCACTCGTTGTGCTGTTTACCTCATTATTTTAATGGTTGTCATAGAGGCGAAGGAGCTTTCTTGGCCTAAACATAGTTTTACCTCAATGGTCTCATTTAAACAAAAGAATCCCCCCAATAAATGAATTACAAAGGCTTGAAAAGGAAAAGTTATTGATTACTCTCTCTTTCTTATGTTGGTGCTTTAGTGATGTATTGTATTGATATATGGTTTTTCTCCTTATTCTCTTGCTATATTGAATAGTTTTTGGCCTTCTTAAGGCCCTCTTTGCTACTAATGTTGTTGGTTTAGTGTTTGAATGACTTTTAGGTTACTTTCATTGATTTGAAGCGATTTTGKACTCATTTGTGAGCACTACRGAGCCTTAGGAGGAGTAGTAAAGAGTTAGGAGTGAAGCTGCGCGAAGAGTGATTGTTGCAGAGCATCGATTTTGACATATTCTCACTATTTTGGTCACAATTCACATTTCGTATGTTGGATTGGTGCAATTCYAATAGCATTAGAAACTAGACTCCGAGAGCTTCGATTTGATAGGTCATATGTTTAATTTAACCCACCAGAGCTCGAGATATGGCCTTCGGAAGATAGCCTAGCGAAGCCGCCGCGCGAGTATATACGAACCGGCCGGTTCAGGCTTGAACCGACCGGTTTAGGCCGCGATTTTTGATTTTCATATCTTTGTTTGGCTGATTTTTAATGAGGGATATTGATGTAATTTCAAGGGGCTTTTTATCCTAGCTTAAGGAGTATTTAAAGGGGATGATACTATTTTGTAAGGAGACTTGAAATTATTAGATTTTAGTTTAGTTTTAGAATTACTTTTTCTCTCTAAACAACCCTAGTTTTAGTTTTAATTCAATTATTCAATAGTTCATCATTAGTTCTTCAATTATTGCGATTCTRGTATTATTCTTAATCTCTAATCTCCTTTATTCTTTGTTATTGGTCTAATTATGTTTTTCTCAATTGCTTTTATTATGTTTAATTGCATTATGATTGAGTAGTTTCCTTTCTAGGGCAATTGGTGATCTATGGCAATATGATTAGCATGTTTGGGTTTGATTCAATTCATACTTTGGCAATTTGTTGAATTCCTATTTGATTGTTTTTCATGTTATTCAATTAGGTAGTGCACGACTTAATTACGTAATTAGATTAGTCGCGAGTTTCTAGATCTAGCGATTGAAACTTAATACAAGATCTACGTCAATAGGTAGAACGTGACTATCCTAGGTAGAGAGATACGGTTAGGAGTAGTTCTATGGTTCATTCGATTTGAGATAACTTTAATTTGACCCTGTTCGATTGTGCCTTATTATGAATTGTTGATACCCAATGATTGCTGATTTGTTGTTATAGTGATCCATAGCCCTAGACTTTACTTTATTATAATAAATTCGTTGCTTTCATTAGTTGTAGCTTAAAATAACTCAATCAAAAACCCTTTTACTGATCTAGATCAGACGCTTTTAATTAACATATAATTAATTGTTGCTTCCTTGTGGATTCGACCCTATTACCACTAGCTACATTAGTTAGTTTTAATAGATTATTTTTGATAGGTACGCGACAAGCCTGTCAAATTTTGGCGCCGTTGCCGGGGAAGCATCATATTAATTGTTAATTAATTGAGTCTAGATTTTTTATTTTTTATTTTTGTACATATGACTAATTTTTAGTATGCTTCAAATTTCTGCAATACCTTTCTATTTTCCTCAATTTGAGGATGAATTGTTTTGGCGATATATTGATAGGCTTTTGGATTTCATTTGTCCACACCATTCGTATAGCGAAATGAATTTATGTTTCGCGATATATGGGGGTGCGACACGGATGACACAATTGGAGATAGAATATGATGTGGATTTTAAAGGAAGAATTCCAAGAAAATCCAAGAAACGAGCAAAAACGGGTGTGATAGTGTTTGAACAACAAAAATAACTTCAAATCTTGGAAAAGACTCGAAGGATCTTAACTCACCAAGTGGAACCAGCCCCTAAAAGAGACAACCGACCTAGTAGCTAATCAAGTGAATTTCCGGAACCAAACCACAAAACTCACAAGGTTTTCTCTGAATAAACAAAGAAGAATTTTTAAACTCAAATAATCTGAATTTTATTGAAGAGTTTCGGCCCTATTTATAATACAAGCTAGTATCTAAAAACTAATTAAGATATTTATGAAAGATAGGAATCTTATCMACAAATATCCTAACTAACATTATCCTAAAATATCTAAATCTAATTACATCAAAATATCCTAACAAAATCTGDAAAATCCTAACAAAYCCTAACCGACTCAAACTAATCTAACACGGAAATCCTAACAAACCCTAACCGACTCAACTAATCTAACACGGAAATTTGGAAAATATCTTAATCAACACGGAAATAGGAAATATTTAAGATATTTATCCTAATATCCTAACTAATTAACAAATATCCTAACAAACTAACAGATATTCTAACAAACTAATCTAATCTACCATAATTCGGCCTAATCTAACAATTACAACCGATTTGTTTTTCCAGATTATCTTCCAAGCCGAGATTCATTTCCAAATATGTAACCATTTGAAAGCAATTATCCTGAATATTATTGTTTCTCTCCAAATCAATAGGATAATTTTCCAGAATAGCCAATGAATCCTCATTAGAATATAAGTGTAATTATCAATTTGAACGCTTAACGATAAAAGAAGGTTTGAATGTGATGATGCAATATGCTAGAGAGACCTATGATGAAGAGATGAAATTATATTTTTGATAGGTACGCGACAAGTCTGTCATTTAGCTATGTTATGATTAGTTTATGTGGAGTACATACTTGATGTTTAATTAGAAAGGGAGAGTTTGGTTTAATTCTTGTTATTCACAATGGATATGCATTGCTCTTCTTAGAAGGAATGGAATATAAAAGAGATGTTGAAAAATTCAGGTTAGGATTAACCCAAATGTTGAACCCTTAATTCTTGTGCCAAAAACTAAAACTTATTTAATAGGAGCTTAAAAGTTTGCTCAGTTGGATTTGGATGGAGTTTATAGAAATGAAGTGAAAAGAAATACAAGGAGGTGATTTTCTAAAGCTTAAGCCAGACAGTGGGTTATGGAGTTGAAATTTAACTGCCATATTCTGAATTCGTCCTTGATTTCCAGCTTTTCGTACAACGCGTAAGTCGATTGTTATTTAATAATTATTACATTCAATTTGATTTTAATACCAGCTCAAGTCCTACTGACACGTATCATGCATTGTATAGGATGAAGAAATTCAAAGTATACGAGATCTTATTAGTTTGGCAGTATTTGACCCAAATGTGAAAGGTGGTCTTAGGTGGCCTCTTGGAAAAGAAAATGCTGGAGCGAGGTCAGTATAGCGTGTTTGGGGTTTGGCACACCAAGGCTGAAGCATATTGTAGCTCATTGCTAAGGCTGAGACTCTGAAATGCCAACCGATATGATTTTCTTACTACAACTGGCAATGTTTCAAGGGAGATTGATCTGAAGTTGAATGGGATGACTAGGAGCCTTTTGGTAAGACCTCTCTCATTTTCTTTCTTTTTTTTTTAGTTTTGGGGTCGACATCTTATTCATGTGTATGGAACTAAGTCATTGGTATAAAGAAACTTTTACGAGCTTAATTAATTAATTATTTTCCAGAAAGGATTTACGATTCTATAGCGAAGTTGGATTCAAAATCCTGTGTTTTAGGCTTTCAGCTGTAGGAGATGTTTAGTTGTTAAGAACTTTAGACATTGGCCTTGTTTGAGAATTGGCTGTTGGCTGTTTTCTCTGGCTGGTTTGATTGGCTATCATAAGCCAATTGAAAAAGCTACTGGGAGTGGCTTTTGACTGAAAAGCCAGCTAAAAAGCCAATGAAAAAGCCAAAAATCAACACGTTTATTGGCTGTTTGACCAAAACAAAAAGCCAAAAGCCAATAAAAAAGCCAAAAACCAAAAGTTAATCAAAAAGCCAATTGCCAAACAAGCCCATTATGAAGGATATGCATTGCCTTGTTATGCTAGTCTATCTCTCTGGTTATATGCCTTGAAAATTTTTCGTCTTCTGCTTCTGATTTTATGCTAGAAGTTAGTTAACTCTTAGTGAATAAAATGATTGAAAATACCAAAGTTTTCAAGTTTAACTGAAGTTATCATTTCAGGACTAGGGAAAGGAGGGTGGAGGTGTCTTGCTCGTTCTGCTGATTTACTCTTAAATACACTTTCTGTTTGTTGTGATTAGTTTTGCTGCAGTTGGTGCTATGTTTCTACCTCAATATGTCCAAGTTCTTAGGTGGAAATGTCGTGTACCTTGTTGATCATTTTAATCCTTTATTTATTGGATTTTTCATTCATGAACTTCATTTGATTGATGATTTTATTGGGTATGAATGATAGATCACTATGAACTTGATGAAATTATTTATGCTAGATCATTATGCTGTAGTGCTGTTACTGTTATCAACTTGGTGTTTCGAATGTACATGCATCTCCACTATGTTCTACGTCTTTTATAATACAACGAGATAAACAGAGCTTACTATGGCTACAATAAGGTGAGAACTACTTTTGTGTCCTCAAGTTTATTCTAATGGTCACATTTTAGTAGTGCTAGAGTGCTATTTAATTTGATGTTATGTTTTTTAATATTGTTCTGTTAGTGTATGATAGGATCCTCATGCTATTTGGGTTGGTCTACTTCTAATTGTTTTTGGRTTTCAATATCTAAACCAATGGACAAGCTAAGGTACAATCATGTATTTATTATGTGTAACTATGCTTTTACGATTTTTTTGTCCAGATTTCATCTAGCTTCTGAATTCACATAAAAGTCTTTGGGTTTGTGTGTTTGGTTGGTTATGATTTTATCTAACTTCTTACAGGCTATAGAAATGGTCAAAAGACTGTATTCTTGTAATGTTCATGACTTCCTGAGTAGTATGTGCAAACTATGTATAAATGACTATATATTTTCTGGTGCATTTGTTGTAGGTATTTGTTATAAGAAGAAAAGCTTACGTTGTTGATGAAATGAATGAGGTTCGTGAACAATGGACGAAATTCTTTCGAACAAAGTATCTTATTTAGACATATAGTGATCTTGGTTTGTATCGCCTTACATGATGGATATTGGTATTAATTTCATTTTGGAAAAAATGTCAGAAAATACCTTATTTAAGGGGCCTTTTGTGAAATAGTACCTTTGATCCAATTTTTTGCGAAATAATACCTTTGATAGCACTTTATTTTTAAAATGGTACCTTGCTGACATCAGAATCCGACCACATAAGTCAAAAAATCACGTTGACCTGCGTTTTTCCCTCTCTTTTTTGTGCGTGTGTTTCACCTGTTTGTGTCTTGCGTGGGTTTTGTTTTTCCCCCAATTATCCTCTATTTATTATACTCCAACGTTCACCCATCCTTATTCATCTTCAACATTTATTCTTCAAAATCTGTATCATTCTTTCCTTAACTCTTCATCTTTTTTCTTAAAATTTTTCTGGTGAATTTCTTTCTTTTTTTACTTATCTTTATTTCTAATTTTGTTTGCAGATTTTGGGGATTTAATTTATTAAACTATTATAAAGGCAAATAAAGTAATTAAACAATCTAATTAAACTAACAATAAACAAATATAAAACAATAACGGGGCGTTTGGCAAGTTAGAATAGGAATTTGGGTAATATAGGATGGGAATGAGAATGAGAATTAGAAGGTGGGAATTGATAAAATTATCCCAATCCCTTGTTTGGTATTGATTTGGGAATAAATGAGGATTTAAAAAGGGAAAAAAAGGAAATAAAATTGAATGAAGAAATAACTTTGAGCAAAAAAAAAAAAAGGAAAAAGAAAATAAATATGAATTCCCCATCAAATACCAACCCCCTAGGTAATAAAACCATGGGAATTGACCCCAATTAATCCCATTCCCCTTCCCTCAAATAATCTCATTCCCCACAAACAAACATGGGAGTTTAGGACATTAGGATTAAAATTCCCATTCTCACCCATCTATTCCCACAAAACAAACACCCCCTAAGGGTTAAACCCAACTCATAAACATATAAACAAACACAAAACATTAAACAAATGGGAAAATTAGGGTTTCCTTGAAAATTAAGAAAAAAATACCTTCTTGGGATTCACACAATGAAAACGTGCCAAAATTCGTGACCAAACTCCGAGCAATTGACAGCAATAGAGGAAGACAGAGTGATGAGCGAAGAAGAAGACACAACAAGGTAAGAGTACGAGAAAGTGAAAAACAAAAAAAAAGAGAGGGGATTAAAATTGGTCGAGTGAGGCCCACGCTCAAGTATTACTGCCAAAGGGAGGGAAAAAGGAAGGTCAACATGTTTTTTTTGACTTTTTTTGGTCGGATTCTGATGTCAAGGTATCATTTTTAAAATAAAGTGCTATCAAAGGTACTATTTCGCAAAAAATTGGATCAAAGGTACTATTTCACAAAAGATCCCTTAAATAAGGTACTTTCTGACAATTTTTCCTTTCATTTTGGATGATTTCTAATTATTTGTCGAACTTGGAACTTCTTAGTTGGTATTTGGATGATGATATGACATCGATGTTTGATGTATAAGAATTAGTGGTGTATTAAATATATTTGAGTTTTATGAAACAGACTATATTTTGGGATTGTTTAATTTTAGGCGAGATGCTGTCCAAATTTCCATTCAAATACTTGATAATATGTAACTCACAGATATTCATATATATATATACACACACATACGCATACGCATACGTATACAAATTGGAACTCTTATTTGTAATCAAATCCTGTTACATATAAATGTACTTTAAGTAACCATCAAATGGTGTATCAGTTACATATAATGTGTTTTAGGTAACTATCAAAATTAATAGTCAAATTAAAGTAAAAAAACGGAGTATTTGTAACCAACATTTAAGTAAGTGGTTACCAATAACATGTTATTTGTAACCATTATTTTGTTGGTTACAAATAATTTCACTTTAGGTAATTGCCACAGGGGTAACCATCGATGTTGGTTACCTAAAGTCCAAAAACTGATGGTTATCTATGACAATTTTTCCACTAGTGTGATATCTTATGGATCGGAATTAGCAAATGTAGGGTGGTATATATATCATGTGGAATTTTCCTATTTTAATAATTTAATTTATACAACTATACAAGTGAAAATCCAAATTACTCCAACAAATATATTTCGATACAAACTATTTCATTCCTCTATATTTTTTAGATGATAAATTTTAACCAAATATTTACAAATATAAGAGAGTTTCTTCTGTCAAAATTTAACATACGAAAAAATGAAGTTAGTATTTTAAAAACTCTCATAACTTCACATTAACAAGTGTCATGCTTGATTGGAATTCTCGTTCTCATTTAGTTTTTATTGAAAATATTAACGTATGTGAATGTATATTTTACTTCTCATATGCCAAGAACAAGGGTTGGGCTAAAAATAGCCTAAAATTACGATATTTTGGTAGTTTCCAAAAAATTAAAGTTGGGTAGATTTGTAGCTAGTTTCAAGTTGGAAAAAGTGTACGTGAATTTTCTCCTCTAACTTAATAGATGTTCATCGGACTTGGTAAGGTTTTAGCATGATTTTGATAAACAACATCTAGGACTTGATAACTTAAATTGAAATATTCATGGTGCTTGTTTGCTTGGACATGTTAGCCTATCCCCTTTTCATGGCTAATTGTTCAGTGATTAAAACGCGTAGTCGCTAAGGTTTTAGCGATCAATACCTTTTGTCGCTGGCTAATCGGCGATGGTAACTAAAGTTTTGCTCATTTGTTAGCGATCTTTATTATTTATCGCTAAAATTATTTCTTTTTTTGCTTAAGTTTCTTCAAATTCTATACTTGAACTAAACTCAATATAAAAATATAAACCCATTTGATTTAAAGGAGAGACCCATTATGGTCTTTCAATTTAATTTAGAATTTTTAAACTAGAACTGCGCATGGTTTGATTCCCTTCTCGGGATATGTAGGCAATGTTTTTGGTTCAGCCTCATAAAATAACTTTGAAGCGTATTATTGGCATAGAAAATATTGAAAATGCCTAATATAAATAATAAAGTTGTTTGCATTAGGAAGTGATACTATGTCATTTTATTTTTCAAATTTAAATTCATTCTCATTACGATGAAAAAAACAATACCTTTCTATTCATCAAGGGACATGAATTATGCAATGATTACTCTAGTCCACTCGTCTCTTTTCTTTCAATAATTTGTAGTTTTGATTTCAACGGATCCTTAGTCCACTTTTCATGATAAAAACATTCAAACTAGAGTTGATCAAGCCTAGCCCGACTCGACCCAAACTGAAAAATTGCGGGCTTTGGGCAAGAATTTTTCGATTCAAATTTGGGTCGGATTCAACCCAATTTTTCCATTTTTTGGGCGAGCTTTGTAAATTAAATTTCATTCATTTTAGTTAATTTTTTGGGACTGATCCAAAAAAGCCCGCCAAGTCCGCTCTAATTTCCTGTGCTTTGGGCAACAATTTTAGGCCCGAATTCAAGCCCCGCCCGACACAATTAAAGGGCCTATAATTTATATGGCCCAAACTTGGCCCGGCTCATGATCACCTCTAATTCACACACAATRTTTTAAAATAATGGACCCATAGTTCGTTGTGTTTCAAATAATTCATTTTGAATTGGTTATTAAAATTAGTGTGCCCAAGTCCTACACTTTGGATTGGAACCTCTTCAAAGATAATACTTTTAACATTGGATATCAAAATGAAAAAATCGATTGAATGCACACTCGTGAAAATTCAAAAAGAGAATAATGAGCACAAGTAAAATTTGAAACCGAATCTAAATCAGACCATCTTCCGTACATCTTTTTTTCCTTCTTTTCTTTCTTTCATTCGATTTTTTCCCTTAATATTTAAAGAGTGGAAATCGTATGTTATTTAGACCCATTGAATTGTACTTATCTCAATATTCAATAACATGAGATCTATAACTAAGTACTTTTCATATCTATTCATGATTTGTCTTGCTTAATTAAACTCAAAACAATGTTTTCAATGCAATAAGTTTGGGGATGAACTAATACCCGACAAATCTTAGATAAGGTGATTCATTTCAAATGCGTTAACAAATGTGCGTATTTCCATTTGAATTCTGAAAAATAAGTTGTCCTAAATATAGGAAACTAAGTGTGTCAACGACACAACACTATAGCACATTGGGGAGTTTTTTTTATGGGTATTTGAGTCTTTATTTCACTTTCTTTCTTAAACCCTAAGCCTAGTCACGCACAATACAACCCTTTAAAAGCCTTCCTTGAGGTGTACTTTATTAATTGTCTTAATCTTCATCACAAATAATTAAGATTGAAAGAGCTACATAAGGATTTCAACTTGAATTGGATACATATGCAACCTCTTACAAGGTGCGACCCCACTTGTCCTACATTTTTTAGGACTTTCAATAAAAAGCTAAGAAAATTTTCAAGGGCTCACAAAAGCCCTTCAGTCACAAAACTCAATCTAAGTCTTGTATGTTCAATTTGATTAATGGCGCATAAAAACGTCCTACAATATTGCATTAATAACAGATAAAATAAGATATTATTTTACCTTTGATATTGATAACATTTCTTTCTTTTATACTTTCTTTCCTTCTTTTGATCAAAAGAAAATCCTTTGAAATTTTGTTTATGTGATGATGTACATTTCAGCACAATTTGAAAGTTTGTTTCTATGATGATGTTTATTCCATCATTAAATTTGAAAGTTTCTATGATGATTTTTCTTTTCCATCACAAAAGTTAAAAGATTGTTTCATGTTAATGTTCATTCCATCAAAAACAAAATTGTTACTTTGTTCGTCTCAAATTCAGATTTGTTTCCAAACATATTGCTTGTGAGACATGTTTCGACTCTCTTGTGTTTTGAGACAAGTTATGTTTCAGTTCTCCTTGTGCTGTGAGACAAGGTTTTAGTTTTCCTTATACTTTGAAACGACAAGATATTGTACCTTGAAACAACAGGACAAACATATTGGTTTCCTTGTATCTTGAGACAATGGGATTTTATATACTTTGAGATGACAAGACAAGCATAAAATACGACAAGTCCGAGAAGAAGAAGGTCAACTTGTAATGTTTTATTTGCAGGTTTGTAAATAATGACGTTCCTGTTTAATTGTTGATTGATGGGTTTGAAAATAATGATGTTCACATCAACAAAGAAATTGATATCGATTTCGTAAAAAGTTAGTTTTTTTCCTATAGAATTTCCAATCGCAACGCTGGTGTTACTGTTTACGATTGCGAGAGGCCAGGGTGTTGAGAATATGAGATAAGATAGATAAGGAAAATATATTGTGTGTGATATATTTTTCATATGAATAGGATATAATATAATTTTGTTAGGATATTATATCGTGGAAAGATTGTTTCATATATTAGATTATCTTAGGTGTGTATAAATACCTAAACATTCATAAATAATGAACAACAAATCCCCAAACACAAATCTTTTTTAAAGGGAAGGATGAATTTCATTCATAATAAGTCATACGGCATCTACATCGGATAGTATACATGATTCATGAAATCTAAAATACGGAAACAAATTTCATATTCAATACAACTAAATAAAATCATACTCGATCGCAATTCCTGGGGGATGAAATCAATAATGAAATTCCTCTTTAACTTCGATGTCTGTGCATCTTTACTGGTAAAGATCTTCACAACTTGTGCTATAGTTGCCATGAATAAAGAATTTGTACCATATATTATTCCCTTTTGAACCATAATCATCTTCCCCATTTCTTTAAACCTAAAAACAAAAACAATACCACAGGACTGCCCTAGAAGCAGAACAAGTAAAACCTCTAAAAGAGGACTAATAACTCCCCTAACGAGAAACTCACTTATTGAATCAAATTCTACGGAAAAAAACTACATAAACAATAAACTAATATGGAGATTTGGGGCTTACCATGAAATTTTCCATTTATGGTAGCCCCAAACTTTTTGATGTTTTGGGTTTTTTTTTAGGATGGTGGCTAGGGTTTAGAGAGAGGGTTTGAAGATACAATGGGGTTTGCTCCCAAACACAATTCTTAACAGTATTAAATTACATATGGGTCAAGTTGTTGTTGGTCTAACTAATAAATCAAAGTATAAATATTAAGCATCAAATACGAGAACGAAGTATATGTGTTGCTTTCAAATTTCAATCAAGACTGGATCCTCTAATGTGAATAGGCATAATATAGTATATATGTTAATTCCGAGACTCAACTATATAGAATCAATTACTTCTCTCTAGACTTGGATACGTCGTGCCTCATGGAAGGAATATGACCATACGAAGTTAAAAAGAGAAAGATTCCTAACAAAAACAAATAAATTGTGTATATAATGGATATTTGTCCATACAACGCATGCATCACATGCATAAAGAACTAGTAGAAAAATGTGAGGTACAGAGTAATATATACAAAGTAATAAAAATGAAGTATTACGAAAACCACCTCATAACATCGCAATAGCATGTGTGATGCTTGACTCGTTTTCATTTAGATTTATTGAAGATTTAACGTGTGTGAATGTATAATTTACTTGTCATAGCATCCATTCATGGGTAATAAGTACTCCATCCGTTTCCTTTTATTTGTCTTATTTGGAATCTAGAAGAGAATTAAGAAAAATTAATCTTTAATTAAGAGGAGAAATTAATATAAAAAGATTCTTTTTTTTACGGGAATAAAAAGATTGTTAGTTGTAACAATAGTTATTGACTTTTTATCTAGTATAATGGAAAAAGAAATAAATGTCTGTTGGAATGTTAGTTTTGGGGAGTACTCTAGATAATGATTAAACTTTTAACTAATATATTGAATGAAAAATTATAAATATGTTTCTTTTTTTCTATTTTTTAGAAAAGATAGATAAAACTAAAGCTAAAAATAATTTAAATTTTCATTTAAGGAAACAAGACAAACAAAAGGGAACAGAGGGAGTATATGCCAAGAACAAGGGTTGGGCTATATACAACCTATTACTATGATATTCTGGTAGTTTTGGTTAAATTAAAGTTGGATAGATGTGTATGTAATTTCAAGTTGAAAAAAGTAGAGAAATTATAAGTCATGCCCCTCAATTTTTAGGGTTTTGAAGTTGTGCACATGCCTTTTCAAAGTTCTAATCCATGCCCCTGAGCCGCTTTCATTTAGTTAGCTATACCCTTCCCCTAATCCCTCCGTTAAATTT
Source organism: Bassia scoparia (assembly GCA_008642245.1). NCBI lineage: Eukaryota > Viridiplantae > Streptophyta > Magnoliopsida > Caryophyllales > Amaranthaceae > Bassia > Bassia scoparia. Next base: position 26,304 of record SNQN01006332.1, on the reverse strand, counting down.
TGTTAAAAAATTTGTTTACTTAAAATAAAAAAGGTATAATAACCACCACCATCCTAAATTCCCCACAACCACCAATCCTATAGCACCACCACCATAATAGCCATCACCACCGTGTATCCCAATCAACAACTCAACCCTCACAGTCCCCCTCGAACTCCACCTCCCTCACTCGCACCCCCCTCGCATCGCCCTTTGCCCTCTTTATTGGTACCACCCTCATATCCCCCTCTTAACACATCCCATGTCACCCACACTAGTGGAAAAATGCTATTTGTAACGCCCTATTTGTAACAGGCACACTGATTGTCCGTTACAAAAAACTTATTTGTAACGGACATAAACAAAAGTTTGTTACAAATAGTAGGTTGAAGAAACACATAAATGCTATTTGTAACGGGCAGTTTGAATGTCAGTTACAAATAATATTATTTGTTACGTGCAGTTAATTTGTCAGTTACAAATAACCTTTTAAAAGAAATAAAAAATGTTTGTAACATATTTTTGCTTATGTCTGTTACAATTGAATCATTGTAAATGTCAAGTTAAACAAAATAATCGTCTCCCTCTTAATATTCCTCTCGCCATTGCCCTCTTCTCTTTCACTTTTTCTTTCACCGGTGTTGCTCGCCGATGTTGCTACCACCATTGCCGCCCGCCTCCCTCTTAATCGTCTTGGTGTTGGTCGCTCTTAATTGTTCCGCCGTTCTACTCTAACCCTAGATCTAACACACGCTTGCGGGCTGCTCGTCAATTGCTCCGCCGCTCTGCTCGTTGGTGGTCGGCGACTCTGCAGTTTGTTCTGCCATTCTGCTGGGCTGTTGGGTTGGTTGTTGGTTGCTTTTTCGTTGGGGTTGCTCGTCGGCTTCGTGGGGCTGCTTCAATTCGTGGCTTCGATCGGATTACGGGGTGCTTCAATTCGTGGCTTTGTCGGATTAAGGGCTGCTTCAATTCGTCGGCTTCGTTGGGGCTGCTCGTCTACTTCACTTGAGGTTAGTATTCTTAGGTTAGTATGCCTTTGTGCTTAATATCCGTGTAGGTTTTAATACGCCTCAATTCTTTGCAAATCATGGTTTGTCAACACTAATTAAAAATATTAAGGACTTAAATCCTTCGTATGTAGATAGGTTCTTCCCAAAAATACACAGACTACATCTTCATCACAATCCAATTTCTGACCTCAAAATATTTACTTAATGTTCAAAGTTTTTGGCATCTTGCAGACATCTTATCATCAGGCAAAGGCATAAACCTTTGCCTGTTATCTGCAATGGCCATGTAATGGAACCTGATACACAAAACATTAAGAAATTTGTCACTCAAAAACTGAATTTGATAAGTTTCATCACCCCACTGCAAAAAGTATCAGTGTTCTCGTACCATTGTTTGTTGAGCTTAAATGTGATCCTAGTTTCACCTATGCTGAAGGCAGGCCAATCGTTCATATGCTCATAGATAGCATAGGTGTAGAACCCCGATGAGCCGCGCAACATAATGAACCTGAAAACATATCATTGTCTTAATTTTTTAAGTGAACACACACTTGTAGACACCTAAATGTGTCTCCCCAAATGAGTAACCGATGATGAAACATACCACATTTCGTGATCGATTCGATTCCGAAAAGACGCAGCCGAACTCGTAGAAATTTCAAAATATGTGAATTCACACTCGAAATCATGAGGCAAAGGTCAATCAAGAGGCCAAAAGAATTTTCTTTAATCATTTTTTATTTTTCGAAATTTTCTGTTAACTGTAAGATTTTTTAAACAACTTGCACTGGTGATTTTCATGAATTTTCACTTTTCATTGCATTCTTCTTATTTTTCTGAGTTCACCAGTATTTTTAGATTATTTTTCTGATTTTTCTACGATTTTCTATGAATTTTGCAATATTTACAATATCAAAATACGTAGGGAATACGCAGAAAATACGGAAAATACCAAACAAATACACAGAATGTTCCGGAATCCCTTAGAACTCCCTAGAATCGTATTTCTTGGAGGAAGGGATGTCTAGATTCATCCGTAATCTTGCAGAATAAGAAAAATCTTCGAAATAAGGCAAAGAGCACTGAACGTATATAGCTCAAGGAGTGTATATACGCTCCCATGAGCGTATATACGCTCCCCAGAGCGTATATAGCTCACCCATGAGCGTATATACGCTCACCCATGAGTGTATATACGCTCACCAGCATGAGCGTATATACGCTCCTGGTGAGCGTATATATACGCTCACCCAGGAGCGTATATACGCTCACCAGGAGCGTATATACGCTCACCAGAGCGTATATACGCTCACATAGCCGATATACGCACCCCATGAGCGTATATACCCACTTTGTGCTTCGCGCCTATAATACGGCCTTGCCTTTCGAGTTTAGGGGAACTAACACGGCATACGTTGCTAGGCTTTGCATACTCTCTTGCTCTCTCACTCATACTCTCTCACCACTAAAAACAAAATACGAGTTCTAATATGTCTTTTTAAATCAAATCAACGAGCGAAATCAAGGTATACCTCTGAGGTTACTCACCCAAAACTCATTTTCGTTTCTTTCTAATTTGATTAACAATTATTACGAGTTTTAATTCGATTAACCAAGATGTAGAAACTCACTCGTTATTCGCTTCTTGTAAATATGTAGGAGTTTCATCACTTTTTACTGTTTTCAATAGTTTTCATCTTTATTATCATTGCTGCTTGTCATTGCTAACATTTTCTCGTCRTCTTGCATAGCGACCCTTGGCGAACACTTCAAGTTTCATTAAAAACTAACTCTTATTTTGTTTGCAGTCTYAAGGTRGGAATGGCGCATATGTACATATTACCTATTACTTTGCGTATTGTATATATTCGTTTCGTTTCGTTTATATTGTACCTTGCATCACTTGTATTTGTTTTGATAAATAAGACCGGAAATTATGTGAATCACTTTAAAGTCAGATTAATCATGGACAACCGGCTTTTAGGCACCTTTTTAATTTGACTAATATCAAGTGATCACAATTTCTAGGCTAGGTAGCTGTTTGTGCATAATAGAAACCCACTGTTGTAGTAACTTTTAGGGCTAGTGCGCTAATAAGGTTTTAAATATGTAAGTTGTGTGCATCCAATAATCGTGTTTTAATGGAATTACAATGAGACCGAATAGAGGCCGCTACATGCGGGCGAATTGGGTCAAAGATTCAATCCGTACCATGTCCCCGAACCCATAAACTGGTTACTGGATCAGAACGTGGGGCCATTAGTTTGGCACCAACGTTTCGGGCGTCCGTGATTAACCTTTATGGGCACGGTGGCGATCCCCTTACTCGACAACACTCCCCTAATGCACTCACGTGCGGGTTCTGTGGCTCAAGCCCACAACACATACACACATCGATGTAGGCCCAAGCAAGCCCCCTGCGGGGTAGGCCCACGGTCTACAACACTGACTCTACCTGGATTAGATTTTAGATCAGATTGTCACACATAATGCTGTTTTGGAGGACTTAAAAAGTTATCTTTCCTAAATGAGTAATTAGATCTTTTGTAATGTCAACAGAAGTTACGAGGATAATATATAAATAGAACATATAGTTCTGAAAAGTGAAAATCGTGTCATGTCCTTTGATAACAAGAGGTTGGAATTCATAACGAAAACTGATGCAGTAATGTCGTGGCACTGCATTTCATTAGAAACAGATCACTCAAATAAGATTGAAGCAAGACCTTTTATCAATGTTCAAAGGCACAACTTTGCCCTTGAGTGAGGGATCCATTGCCTACTGAAGGAAACTTCTACCTGATCATCATTTGCCAATATCACCTTAAAGTCCACTGCATGTATCCTGAATGCAATATAAGAGAAGCCTTTGTCAAATTTATCAAAAGCCTACATAGAAGAATATATTCTTACATATACACAACACCAAATAAACGAGCAGAAAATACAATTCAAATAGTTGGAAAGTATATAGATCAAAGTCGAAGGTACAAACATGTCAAATGTTCCCGGTGTAGTATCATCATTCCAAACCAGATCCCAATACCTACATACATAGCTTTCATATCGTCAAACAAGCAAAAAAGAATGCTTTTCTTGATTCCTAGTGTGTGTTCAGATTCTGTTTTGTTTAGGCCAAGGATTTTTTTTAAGTGTATATACATATATTATGAAGTTCTGAAGCAATGAATATACTGGATTAAATTGTAAGCTAGAAGATTATACTGTATGCAATTAGCTGATCAAGCGCAATTCTAACCCTCTATTGGCCTCTGCATTCTGAACTTCAAGCAAATTGTCAATGCCATTATATGTTATTCCCGTGACAATCCCCCCTGGTTTCGATAGTGTCACTCGAACTACATCGTTGTCCAATACTACCTGCAAGGATGGAGTCCAATTTCAAGATATAAGCTTATGAAATATATATATATATATATATATATATATATATATATATACACACACACACACACACACACACACACACTACAAGAATTCACGTTCGTACCTACCAAAAATACCTACTACTACCAAATTGGTAGGTAATTTGAGTTTTACCTACCGTTTCGTGTTTTTACCTACTACTTAATATACGGAACCTTTTTACCTACCAATTTCTTATATGTACCTACCATTTGATTTATTGGTAGGAATATACCTACTATTTTAATCCAAACACCTACTATTTATTTTATCAATAGGTAAATACATACCCAATTTATAATAATTACCTACTATATTTTTAAAACTAGGTAATTAGCTACACATAAAAATAATTTACCAACTACTTTGTAGTAGGTATTAGTATCACCCTAATTTTAGCTCCAACAAAACTATCCAACTACACAAATACTCAATAGCCAAATAAATCAAACTAGCCCTAGAATACAAAAAAAAAAAACGAAACTGCTGCACTCACGTCGACTGGACTGCCTGCCCTCGACCACCGTGCCTGACTTCCTCCCCTCGACGACGACGTCTGCCTCCCCTCGACTGGACTGCACTCACGTCTGCCTCCCTCGACTGGACTGCCTCCATTGGAGGAGGTTGTTTGCACCGCCGCCGGAGCTACTGCCACCGTCGCTGTTGTCCTCGTGCTGCTGTAATTGGCGTCGTCGCTGCTGCACGTTTGTTACCCCATTTCAAGGTAAACCCTAAAAACTTCTTATATTCAGCAAGATAAATTACAATTTACAAAAGTGATTAATATATATTGAACATGAAACTAGTTTCAAACTAATTTCATGCAGTGGATCGATTTCAAACTAATTTACATCAAACTAATTACAATTTACAAATTTAGTGCAGTGGAGTAAATTTCATGCAGTGGAATGAAATTTATTTTGTGTGAACAAAGAACAAGGAAAATCGGTAATTTCATACAATTTCAATAATAAATTTTGTGCAGTGGATTAAATTTCTGCAATTTGTGCAGTGGAGCAAATTTACTGCACATGCAATTTCATACACTAAATTTACTGAAATAAACTTCATTCAATTGTTAATTTTATGCATGTAAACTGTATGAAATTTATTTAGCCCTAGAAATCATGCACTTTAATTTATTTTATGAAATTTCATGCAGTGGATTGAAATTGTAAATTCATGCTATATATTAGTTTCATGTTTATTGAAGAAATTAGTTTCATGTAAATTGCAATATTATGGAGTGTGTATGGCAAATGGAAACCAAGAAAGGAGAACCATGCAGTGGATCGACTGTATTGCAAAAGCTATTTTGTGTGAGTTTGTTGATCCTGATTATAATAGTGTAGTTGATACTATATTTAATTAATTTTCAAATCATTTTTTTATTCATATTATTATTATATTACATGTAGTCCAAACTAAACTAGTAAAGTGAGATGATTGTCGGCCCATAGTTAATGATGAGATAAGATCATGAAAATGTGATACACCTTGATTTGCTTAATGTCAAAACCTAGAAATTACATTAAAATAACTTCGAAGTAGGTTTACTAACTTAATTAATAGGTTCTTATCCAAAGAAAAGGCTCTTATAAACTTAATTTAATAGGTTCTTATAAACTTAATTTAATAGGTTCTTATAAACTTAATTTAATAGGTTCTTATAAGAAAAGGTTCTTATAAACTTAATTTAATAGGTTCTTATAAACTTAATCTAATAGGTGTTAATATAGGCTCAAATTGTTGAGATAATACTGAAATTATTGATTTTCATGTTCATATATATTATTTGTCATTGTTTTTCTTGTGTATATATAGTAAGATATGATTTGGTATACGACACTAATACATGAGACCTTTTTGTAGTTATTAAAATGAAACGAGCCGAACGTAGTTGGATGTACAATAGATTTGACGAAGGTTCGATGAATAGAGAGTTTGTTAGTGGAGTGAATGAGTTTATTGAGTTCGCTAAACAAAATCAAGGTGACCTCAATGTTGATAGTATTCGATGTCCTTGTCCCAAATGCAACAACAAATGCTACTTAGATGTTGAAAGCGTTAGAGAACATTTGTATAGAAGAGGTTTTGTTCGTGAGTACTATGAATGGATTTGTCAAGGTGAAAACAAAACTTCAAGACAACTTGTAGAGCAATCTAATCCTTACCGAGATATGATTATGGATGCATTTGGATCAAATCATGGGAATTTGGACCAAAATGAGACAATTCAAGTTGAAGAAGAGCCAAATGAAGATGCAAAGAAGTTTGTTGATTTGCTCAATGCTTCTAAGGCTATGTTGTATGAGGGGAGTAAGATGTCCGTGTTAGAGATGGCTGCAACGATAACAACCCTTAAGTGTGAATACAATTTACCACATAGGTGTGTTGATGGATTTGCTTCTCTAATGAATGAAGCAATTCCGAACAACAACTTGATGAGTCGTACTTTTTATGACACCAAAAAAGTCCTCAAGGGTTTGGAACTTCCCCATGAAAAAGTACACACATGCCTTAACGGTTGTATGTTGTTCTGGAAGAGTGATGCACATTTGGAGAAATGTAAAATATGTGGGAGTAATCGATACAAAAAGACCTCTAAGAGTAAGCTCATTCCAGTGAAAATACAAAAAGACCATATTATTTAAGTGTAATTGGATGGATTCGGTGAATGGTGCAAATATTCATCCACACTACAACTTGTAGAGATAAATCATACTAAGAAGTACCCAAAGTATGAACCATTTCTTTTATGTTACCAAGCAAGTCAAGTGTACTTTGCACCCTATCCAAGTTTGAAGAGAGATAAAATTCAATGGTCAGTTGTTTTTAAGACCAAGGCAAGGTCAGACATTGATGCTCCTATTGATAAAGATTTTTACCAAGAGGAAATAATTGAGCTTCCATCAACTCTATGTGCTTCGAATGATGTGCCAGATTATGAGGTGCTAAGAGAGGGAGAGGATGAAGAAGGTGTGTCTGAAATAGGAAAGGGTGTTGAAAGTGCGGATGAGGAGAGTGAAGATGAAGATGAAGAAGAAGAAGAAGAAGAAGAAGAAGAAGAAGAAGAAGAAGAAGAAGAAGAAGAAGAAGAAGAAGAAGAAGAAGAAGATGATGATGATGATGATGATGATTTCACTTCAATATAATTTCAAACTAGAACAAGATGCTTTTGATGTTGATCCTTTAGATTTTGATTTTGATCTTTTGATTTTGAATTTTGTTGTAGATGACTTCTAATGCAGGTCGTGGGAAAGGTCCGAATAAAAGTAGAGGAGGTGGTCGAAGTAAAGGTAATGGGGATAAATCTTCATTTATCACCCGAATTGACACTAAAGGAACGAATAATGATGGCAACATGGTTAGTGTAACTTACCCACAAGGGAATGATCGTAGACAAGGGAACGATGAGAATCATGAAGTCATACCGGAGAATAATGTTGGCACACAAGAAAATGATGTTGCCACACAGGAAAATGATGGTGAAGGCTCGAGTTCTGGAAAGAGTTTGTTGGAACCCATGAAATTATGGTAAATTACTATTCTTTAATGTAATTTTATTGATATGTTTTTATATAATTAATTACCAAACCATACAATATTTAATTTATTTTTATTAAAGGTTTGAGGATGGCGATGTTGTAAGGGATATTACAAATTGTTTCAAAAGTTTCTATGTCTTTCCTTGGAAAAATTGGACCGAGGTGGATCAAGAAACAAAAGATCAATGGTTAAGGATATTCAAGGTATTCAAAACCACAATCAACACTACTTAATTTATTTAATTCAATGTAATGTTTTTTGATTTTATCTTTAATTGTGTGTGTGTGTGTGTGTCTCAGCGTTCATTCACTTGGAGACCAGAAATAGAAGTTGATGTTAGGAAAGGATTTGAGAAAAAAGGGGCAGAAAGACTTAAGGGCTTGCATAATTGGTTGATTTCTGATAGACAACGAAAGAAGGGTAAGGTGCGTCTGGCTTGGATGCACGAAGATGTTCATGAGTTGCTTAAGAAAAGGAGTGAAGACCCTGAATTCCTCAAAAGATCGGAACGAGCAAAGAAAAACAAACGAGGTGGATCAACTGGAGCTATTCACCCTGGACATGTTCAAGGTTCAATTTCTACCCATGCAATTGCTCGGCGAATGGTAAGGTTTTATAATAAAGTTTATGTTTGATATGTAAGTATGTTTTATAATTACTTATTTTGGATAAAGACTAACATAATTGTTATTGCATATAGGCCGCTAAGGATGGTAAACTACCATCAACTGGAGATGTGTATTTGAAGACACATACTAAGAAAGATCCGGTCAAAGGTCAAGTACCATGTAGTGACAAGCCAAAAAAAGTAATGGTAAGTTATCATAAGTTTGACATGGATGGATTATAAATTATTATGCCAATGTGTTATGTACATATTTGTTGGCATTAAATGAATGTGTTCCAAAGTTAGTTGGATGGATTATGTGAATGGAATTGGATGGATTATTTTACAGGTTTGCTACATGGATTATAAAATTGTTTTGTTCCTATTACAAAGGAAACTCTGCCGAATTTTTTGTAGAATTGGTATATAGTTACAAAGTTAGATGGATGGATTACGTGAATGGATTTGGATGGATTATTTTACAGGTTGGCTACAGGAATTATAAAACTGTTTTGTTCTATTACAAAGGAAACTCTGCCGAATTTTTTGTAGAATTGGTATATATTATGTCTATGTCTTATGTCTATGTCTTATGTAATATGCCGAAATATGTTATGTCTATGTCTTATGTTATTCATTGAAATATACATGTTTGATAAACTATTGTGTTCCTTATGAAATTGTTCTTTTAGTTACAAAGAAAACATTGTTGAACTTTCTTTGAATTTGAATTCTTGTATTTATATTAAGTTTATGTTTTATTATAGGAAGAATATAACAAGAAGTTGGAAGAGTACAAAGAGAAGGAAATCATCAAAGATCCCAATGAAGTGTTTTTGGAAGTGATGGGTGGGAGAAAGAGAGGATTAATACTTGGATTGGGAAAATGTGGCAATTTATGGTTCAAGAAGTCTTCCACTCGTTGCGATTCATCTTCTAGTACTTACACACCATCAATTATGTTGCAACTTTCAACTCAAATGGAACAATCGCAACAAGAAGTCAATGACCGAATGTTGGAACTTGAACGTAAACACGAGGAGTTTGAGAAGCAAAAGGCCGACTTTGAAAGAGTGCGTCCTGAATTTGAGAAAGAGCGTTTTAGGTTACAACAAGAGAGTAATGATGAAAGGAAGAAAATCTACAACGACATTGAGACGATGAAGAAGATTCTTCTTGAAAACTCTCTTCGTGGGCAACAATGCAAGTCCAAGCTTCAAATTCAACCACGTAATCATCAAGACCCATCTAATGGAGGTCCTCCTCCTTGTGCCACTTAATTTTCGAATGAAGAAAGTGATGGTATTTTCATAACAAGTCTTTTGGAAAACTTGACTAGATTTGGAATAGAAGTATTACCTTTTGGACAACTAATATTGCTAACTTAATGCTTCTTTAGTTAAGTATGCTAGCTACTTGGTTGTAGTTTATGATTAATATGTTGGGTGAACTTTTAAACATTAGCCCCAACACTTTTGTAAAACATTATTATTATTATTATTATTATTATTATTATTATTATTATTATTATTATTATTATTATTATTATTATTATTATTATTATTATTATTATTATTATTATTATTATTATTATTATTATTATATTATTATTATTATTATTATTATTATTATTATTATTATTATTATTATTATTATTATTATTATTATTATTATTATTATTATCATTATCATTATTATTATAATTTTTATTATTATTACTCAAATATACCTACTACTATTTATATTAATACCTACCACTTTGCAGTAGGTGAATACCCACCACATTGGTTGGTAGGTATTCACCTACCGTTTTTTAGATTCATAAGTCATATGTTCGAAATAATTACCAACTGCTATAACATAAATACCTACCACGTAGCAGTAGGTCATCACCTACCACACAACTGGTAGGTGTTTACCCACCGTGTCATTGTTGTAGGTGTTTACCTACCATGTAATTGGTAGATATATAGTTAAATAGTGGTAGGTAAAATACCTACCGCTAAATGGTAGGTAATTTCGAAATTACCCACCAGCTGAATACCTACTACAGTGTACCTACCATTAGCGGTAGGTATTAAGCTTATTTCTTGTAGTGATATATATATATATATATATATATATATATATATATATATATATATATATATATATATATATATATATATAGAGAGAGAGAGAGAGAGAGAGTCCGGATCCAATGAAAACCTTACTTTTGGTGAAAACTAAAAACTATCATTCTTAGCTGTTAGATCAGAATCAACAGCTTAGATTAATTCATTAGTAATGGCATTTTAGTAATATTGACAATCATATATATTCCTCACACAACTCTATTCTCTTTCATTTCTCCTTTCTTTTCTCTCACTTGTTTCTCTCTCCTCTTTCATCTATTCAAGAATTCCTTCGACATTCTGACATTCGACATTCGACATTGAATGATGATTAATTCAACTTCACAAATTCAATCAGGTATGCATTTTTTTCACATCTTCATTAATATGTGAATGATTTGTTCTCATTATGCAAATGATTTTCTTAATTCTTCCTAATTTTTTTTATCTAAAGTTATGATTGAACTTTGATTTAGGTTTATGTTAGCATAATTATTGTTGTTGCAATGCAGTATTAGAAGTGTTAGTATTAATTTTCTTTGTCAATTTCTTAATGATTTTCCAATTATTTATTGATTCATAATTGATTTCAATTATTTTGCAATGTTGTATTCTTACTTGCAAGTTAATCAATTAATTAGCATACAAAATTTGACTAATTACATGTTCAAATCTATTATGTTAACCTGTAATTATTAAAATTGATTAATACTTTCAAGTTTTAGTGTTCAAAGTTCATTTTAAATGTTATATTACATATTGTTAATGCTTGCATACCAAGTGTTTGATAAAATGCCAAAGAGAACTTTTACTTAAGTTTTGGAAAGTATGTGATTTAGGACATTTAGTATCATAATTCTTTGATTTAGGACATTTTACTTAGAAAGAATGTGATTTAGGACATTTTACTTAGGAAGTATGTGATTTAGGACATTTAGTATTATAATTCTTTTATTTAGGACATTTTACTTCGGAAGTATGTGATTTAGGACATTTAACTTAGGAAGTATGTGATTTAGGACATTTAACTTAGGAAGTATGTGATTTAGGACATTTAGTATTATAATTCTTTGATTTAGGACATTTTGGATAGAAAGAATGTGATTTAGGACATTTAGTATTATAATTCTTTGATTTAGGACATTTTGCATACAAAAATGTGAATTAGGACATTTTGAATAGAAAGAATGTGATTTAGGACATTTAGTATTCTAATTCTTTGATTTAGGACATTTTTCATGAAAAGTGTGTAATTTATGACATTTTTTGCATAGAAAGTATGGAATTTAGGACATTTTACATAGGAAGTCTTTAATTTAGGACATTTTGCATAGAAAGTATATAATTTAGGACAATTATTAAATGTGCTACTAATTGGAAATGTACTACTAATTGAAAATGTGCTACTATTTGGACATTTATGACATACTACTAATTGAATATGTGCTCCTACTAATTGAAAATGTATTACTTTTTATAGAAATGGCTAGTGAACTTCCATCAACAAACAATGAGTCGGCTCAAGCTTCAACTCAAACAACTTCCACTCCAACAACTTCAATTTCAACAACATCAACTCATGAATCAACCATGACATTTGCCCCTCGTGCTTGTTTTACTCCAAGGGGCTCAAAAGAATGGATTCCATGTTGCCCACCTGAATTAAAGCCTACTTTAGGTATGACGTTCGATTGTGTAGAAGATTTCATTGAATTCTATAAAAACTATGCACGCTTTTGTGGCTTTGTGGAGAGGATTGGAACGGAGAAAAAAGACGATGATGGAAATGTGTATTTGAAGTATATGTACTGCAATAAACAAGGATATCCAGGAGAAACAAAAGCAAAAGCTACAGATTCAAAGTGTGTGTCGAGTTTCACTTCTCAGAAAAGAAGCATCAATCGATGTGGTTGTGAGGCAAAAGCTGCATTGAAGAGGCGCAAAGATGGAAAGTTAATGATATATCTTTTCCAAGAGTCTCATAATCATTTATTTAGTACTCCAAAACGCCACCATTTTCAGAAGAACAAAAGAAAGGTAACACTTGCTCACATGAAATTCATGTTTGATAATTCTAAACTAAATATTGGTCCAAATAAGTCCCTCAAGCTATGGAAAGAACATGTTGGTGGTTATGAAAATGTAGGGGCAACAGTGGTAGATTTCAAAAATTTTAGTCGAGATATGAAGTGTTACTTGAGAGATGTTGATGCTACTATGTTCATTAATAATTTGAAGGAAAAAGTTAAGAATAGTGGCGGTGGCTTCTTCTTAGACTATTGTATCAATGAAACACGAAATCTTACTAGAGTATTTTGGAGTGACTCTATAAGTAGAAAAAATTATTCCATTTTTGGTGACATGGTGTCTTTTGATACAACATATGATACTAACACATATAGTATGGTATTTGCCCCATTTACGGGAGTTGACCACCATGGAAAATGTGTTACTTTTGGTGTTGGGTTACTTGCTAAAGAAGATATAGAATCATTCACTTGGTTGTTCGAATGCTTCTTAAAAGAAATGGGAGGTTGTCAACCTGTTTGCTTAATAACAGACCAAGACCCTGCGATGAAGTTAGCAATCGAAACTGTTTTTGAAACAACAAAGCATAGATTGTGCATGTGGCACATAATGAAAAAGGTGCCTAATAAGGTTGGACCAACATTGTGCCGTGAGACCGACTTCTTGGAAAAGTTAAATGATGTTGTTTGGAATAGAGACCTTGAACCGTCTGAATTTGATACAAGATGGCATGAGGTTATGGTCGAATTTGGATTGGAGAAACATGAATGGTTTTCCAACATGTTCGCTATGAGGAAGATGTGGATACCTTCTTACTTTAGGGATCTATTTTTGGGTGGTATCTTGCGATCTACACAAATATCAGAGAGTGAAAATCATTTTTTCACACAATTTACAAATGCAAATTGTTTGTTGGTGGAATTGTGGTTTAGATACGAGTCTGCGATTGACTGTCAAAGGCATGAACAAGATAAACTTAATGCAAGCACAAAACATTCAATGCCTCGTACTGTGACACCCTTACACTTAGAAAAACAAGCATCTATTGTGTATACACACAATTTGTTCTATAAATTCCAACATGAGTTCCAACATGCGGTGTTTAATTGTGGAGTATCTAAGCATGTTTTTCTTCAAGAAGGAGTTGAAGAGTTTGAAATTGCAGACAATACAAGGAAAAAAACTTATAGTGTGACATATGTGGAAGATTGTAAAAATTGTTTTTGTTCATGCAAGATGTTTGAATCTATGGGAATGTTGTGCCGTCACATACTCTTTGTGTTCAAAGGAAAGTTTTTCGCAGAAATTCCTCCCCAATATATATTGAATCGATGGACTAAAGATGCTTTAAAAAAACCAATGAATAATTTTTTGGGGAATTTAGAAGGAGTACAAAAGGATGAAAAGCATAAGCTTGTAGGTGATGTTTGGTCGAAATTCTTCTCATGTATAAGTCTTGCTGAAGACAAAGTTGATGATATGAAGGTGCTACTTGAAAAGCTAACTGTGATTGAGAAAGAGTTGGAAAGTGCAAAATCTACTCATGAACCACAGTCCAAAGACAAACAATTGGAGGTATTTCTTGGTTCAAATCAAATTGAGGTTGATATTTTTCCACCAGAAAAGTCATCAAACAAAGGAAGTGGTACCGGAAAAAGAAAGAAGAGTGAACAAGAGATTGCTACCGAAGCTCACAAAAAGCAAAGACTTTGTAGAACATGTGGGAAACTCGCAACACATGATAGTCGTAATTGCCCCACCAAGAATAAAAATGTTGAATAAGGTATGATAACTAATTTTCAAGTTATATATACATATGTATGCATTAAATTTTTTTTACGGTATGTGTGTTTTATATAATTTATATATGATAACACTGTCCAAATGTGCAGGTAACTATTTTTGTCTACAAATGGAGAGGAGATCATATTTACTAGGAGGGAGTTAACAAAGTTACATCGCATGGAAAAGGCTTGTAGAAGAATCAAGAGTGAAAATCACTAGCCATGTTAGAACGGCTATCTTAGTGGTTGTTGTTTGAGATGCTTGACTCATGTGGCATCAATTTTTGTTTTCAATTCTTCTTTATAAGTTTCTCGAGTTCTTGTTAAAGAAGTTGGTATGATGTCATAAGCTGTTATACTGTTGAAATTATTATTTAAAGATTTAGGACATTTTGTATTATACTTTTGAAATTTAGGACATTTTGTATTATTCTTTTGAAATTTAGGACATTTTGTATTATAAATCTAAGATTTAGGACATTTTGTCATCCGAAGGTCAAAATTTAGGACATTGTTGAATTTAGGAAATTTTTTAATCCAAATTTCAAAATTTAGGACATTGTTTGATGAGAAGGTCAAAATTTAGGACATTTTTCGATCCGAATGTCAAAATTTGGGACATATTTTCATCCAAAGGTCAAATTTTGGGACATTTTGTGATCCAAAAGTCAAAATTTAGGACATTGTTGAATTTAGGAAATTTTTCATCCAAAAGTCAAAATTTAGGACATTTTTTCATTGAAAAGTCAAAATTTAGGACATTTTTTACATCCGCAAGTCAAAATTTAAGACATTTTTTCATCGAAAGGTCAAAATTTAGGACATTTTTTCATCAAAAGGTCAAAATTTAGAACATTTTTTTTATCCGAATGTCAAAATTTACGACATTGTTGAGTTTATGAAATTTTTTCGATATTATTTTTATTTTTAGCTTCTTATAATCAACCCGTAGGGCAACGTTTAGCTTTTTCGAATGTAATACTAGTAAACAAATTCAGGTTTGGGTTGAGTAGCATTTGTTCGTGGCCCAAATCATTCGATTTGAATGGACCCAACTAGTTAAGTGATTCAAAACGCAATACACTTAATTATAATGTGTTTCACAATTAAAAAGATCGGTCTTACACTGTGATGAAATTGAGTTGTAGATGTGCGCTAAATTTACATATTAATCGGTGTAATGTATTATTCATTTTTGTTTCATCATTATCCCTTAATTAATGATTCAAAGATGAGTGTATTGCAAGTTTGCAACGCTTTGTTCCACTTTGGCACTTTGATGGAAAATTTTGGTCAGTTATGAAATCTTTAAAAAATAAATTAAAACACATAGAGGAAGTATACATCAAAGAAATTTTCATTTCTTTGAAAATAATTTTCATGATCGTTATATTAATAAATAACATTCGGTACTTAAGAAATCTCAATTTGAAAGCTTCAAATATTTTTCGAGGATGTTTTCAAATTAACTACTATTTCGTACTCTATATTTTACTCTGTACTACTTCATAACATGTATTCCTATGTCATACTATCACGCTTGCATGATTGTATTTTTCTGTATGTACGAAATCAAAATAATGCACCCAACATTCCAACCAACATTCACAAGTCTGTTTTGCAACTCTTAATCACAGGGAAACAAAACAAATAGACCCATCTGTTAAGTGATTACGGAAGTACTACAAAGGGGATGCTTGACTTTAAATCAATAATGGAAGCGAATGCAAGTATATATGATAAAATAGAATGTATACCCATGTAGCAAAGAATAAGCTTCTTCTTTTTCTTAACAATTATATTGCAGCAAAAAAAAATTAATAATAATCTCAACAAAGATAATATGAATGGTACACTGATTATACATCAATGCATCATAAAGTAACAAAGCAAGTGAACTTAAATAATTGATGATTCTTTATTTTCTTAAAAAACAAAAAAGAAATTGATAAGTGCTCCTTTTAATTTAAAGAACTATTAAAAAAAAGAACAAAAAAAAAATTATAGTACACAAGACAGAACCCATATGGCGCCGCGCCATCCCAGTGGCGGCCCGCCATATGAGCTGATTCAAAAACAAAAAAAAAGAGGGGAGGGTCAGAAGCCAGATGGCGCCGCGCCATGACAGTGGCGGCCCGCCATCTCAGGTCATTCGAAAACAAAAAAAAAGAGAGGGTCAGAACCCATATGGCGCCGCGCCATCCCCGTGGCGGCCCGCCATCTGGGTTGTTTCGCAAAAAAGCTCGAAAACAAAACAATAAATAAGAATCACTCAATATAATCCCACTCACTCACGCCATTTCACTCCATTTCACGCCATTTTCTCCACCTATTCTCTCATTCTCCCTCTCATCAATCACATTAATCCTTCAATTCTCCTCATACATTCATCAAAAATCATCAAATTCTCCACAAACTCGCACTTTTAAACACAAAAATCAGCCCAATAACATCAAATTCAAAATTTGTCAAGAACCCTAACATTTGGGGCTTTTTAATTTAGAGTTTGCAAGGTGCAATTTGGACTTAAGGAAGGTCTTTTGGAGGTTGCTTGCTACTTCAACATCATTCTTTATTGTTCTTAGCATCTCGAATTCATCATTTAGGTAATTTATTCCACATTTCATAAAATTTTCATAAATTTTCATTAGTTTGCTGTAATTGTGACATAAGAACTTTGAATTAGGTGAATTAGTTTGTCTAGCATTTGGTGAATTAGTTAAATTCTTTAGTCATTAGTTATACAACCAAACTTTTGTTATTTTAGCCACTTGTATTTATTTTTGAGTGCAAATGTTTATATTTGTTGCTTCTGCTCGAAAATCTCCCCTCTTTTCCCCTCTTGATGTCGGGGGATGAAACTATTTGGAATCGGACCATCAATGTGTTGGTATCTCTTTAGATGATGCTACCTTAGCTAATCTGATAAATTATGTTTCTATAATAGTGCTTTTTTATGTGTTCAAGTTCAACAAGCGATTTACAACCTAATTTTTGTTATTACCTATTGCATATATCAAAGCTTGGCGATTTTCTTCATTGCATCAGAATTAGATGTAACTAGTGTTTGTACTCGAGTCATCAATAATGTCAAAGGATTATACCCGTAGAATTCATTATGTACTGACATGAGACACGCGTGCTTCTTTATAACAAGCAGAATGCAACCATCTTCAGTATCTAGCCTTAAGTTCAGTACTACTCGACACTCCAATCAATTCAATATAAGCCAAATTCAAGCTGAAGTTTCTAAGACGAAACAGATTCTGACTCTTAAACAAGTATGAATGCCACTGGTTTAGATTTGTAGTTCACTTTGGATAATGTAGGATGCTCCTACATTTAATGTATGAAAACAATAAGTTGTAGTTATAGAAATTGAATCAAATAATAATTAATGATTATGAATGCATCAGCATCAAAAGTTTTTCGGACTACTCAGGGTGATGAAAACAAAGTCTACACACCTTTAAGATATACATATACTCTCTTTTTTCAAGGTCTGTAGGATGAAAACGTATTGAACAGTCTATCTTGATAATTCTCATGCTTAATTTTGTAGAAATTTCTATCAACTGATGGCTTATATGCCCATATACAGATCAGACCGCACCAGTACACCACATTCCTATCTAGTTAATGCCAAAATTGCAGCAAGTTTACTAAATTCATTTGAAATCCATGGATCCACCATGCAATGCTAGAACTTCCAAGGGTAAAAAGAAAACAGGTGAATCCTTAAAGGGGGGTGGTAGTCAAGGAGGTGGTTCATCTAGGGGAGGGGGAGCCGTTGATACCATGGGACTTAAAAGGATCGTGGGCGAGAGTAGAAAAAAATGGGTTAGATTACAAAAGCGGAGGATTGAGGAAACGGAGTTCCTTTATGTACCTGTTTTGGAGCAGTTGGGGCTTAGAGAGCCGGTGTATTACCTTTTGAATAAGGTGGGTTTGGGAGGAATATTGGGACTTGATGATCGTACCTATGTACGTTATACACTTGAGTTCCTTTCTACCTTAGAGCTACACAATACAGAAAATGACGCTCCCTATATAACCTTTCACATTAATGACAAGGATCGTAAGATGACTTACAGTGACATCCGACGCGCTTTTGGCATTGAACATAAGGAGCTTGGTGAATTCAACAGTACACGGGTCTTCAATGATGCCGCTTTCTTCGCCAAGATATCTAATGGGGCAAGCTACAACCCCAGCATTCGGAGTAGCTTGTTTGTCCATCCGACCCTTCGAATTTGCTACTTTGCTTTGTGTCACACTTTTTTGGGTCATCCTGAATGGCATCACCTTCCATCAAAGAACTTGAAATACATGTGGGCTATGACCCCAGATGGAAAGGGGTGTCCCGATTGGGTAGATCTCTTTGTTAACAAGTGTCTCTACATAGCAAAACAGGAGAAAGGGAAGATTTGTATAGGAGGGTTGGTGAGCCTTTTGGCCTACTTCAAGGATGAGGACCCCACGGGAACCTTATTGAGGGATGTTCTGTGTTTGGGTAATGGAAAGACGCACTACCTTACTCTCGATCTTATGGAGAAACATCGTTTGATAGAGCCAACCACTGATCCTCGGGTTTTCCGTTGGCTAGTTGGTGGTGATCCCTATCTATTGCTCCCTCAGCCCGACAAGACCAACATTGATGACACTACCACCACTCAACAGCTTTATCTTCCTCCGGATGACTTCTACCATCATGTTGTGGATCCGGTTTTGGGTGGAGTGCAGCCTGTCGTTGCAGCAGAGGATGATGATGATGAGCCCGTGGACGAGGATACTCCGATGGCGGACGCTGGGGACACGACTGGTCAGTATGGTGAGGGTTTTGGTAGTGAGTTTTGAGAGTTTAAGAATGCAATGTTCGAGAGGATGGAAGAACTTGAGAGGTCTCACATCGTACTTAAGAATGCAATGGACCAAGAGTTCCACCAATTTGGGAACTCTCTTTATGGCATCGAGCAGACATTGGCCGCCATGGCACGGTTTCACATGAACCCCACGGATGGTTATCAGGATCCTTCAGTTGCCATTCAGGAGGAAATCCGGGGTAGAGATGCTCGATGGGAAGCGGCTAGAGAGAGGCGTTCCAAATATAGGCACGGGAGTTCTTCGGGCCAATGAGTGGTCTGTTTGCCTTCAACTTCACAATGATTCTTGATGTCACTTTGCATCGCACACATCCCGGAGTTTTCAAGTTAACTTTCCATAAATTCATGTCATCTATTGTAACAATCTTTTCCATTTTATGCAGGTTTTAGTATTTGGGAGAAACAGAAGATGATGATTATGGTCTATCATGTTTTTTGTTATATTTTGGATGTTACCAATCGAATATGGGTTGTTTTCTCCTATAGTCTGTTACTTCTTTTTAGTTTTATAATATTTACAATGTTACTTTCATGGTTTGATTATGTTTGCAAATGGGTTGCATTTTCCTTGTGCAATATGATCCGATCAATGTTGATGTTTTAGATTAAGTGATGAATATTTGTTTTTTAAGAACAGATTAAGTGATGAATTGAAATCCCTAATTTTGATTTTTTGTTTGAGATGATATCATCAAAGTGATGGTCAATTGGTCATGTTGTTATGTTGTTGATGTTTTGAATCGAATGTGAAATGTCTTAGTTTTGGATTTCTAATGTTATGATGGGAAATGTTGAAGATGATTTTCACTTGTTTATTTGGGTTTGTTTTATTGAATAATAATTATAACAAATAGGTTGCATTATGATGGCCTATGTTTGAGAACAAGTTGCTAAAGTGCTCTACATAATAGTAAACTTTGTATTATTCATCGAAAATTCAAAATTATAGGATATTTTTTCTTTTGAAGGTTAAAATTTAGGACATTTTGTATTATTCTTTTGAAATTTAGGACATTTTATATTATAATTTTAAGATTTAGGACATTTTGTATTATACTTTTGAAATTTAGGACATTTTGTATTATAAATCTTAGATTTAGGACATTTTGTCGTCCAAAGGTCAAAATTTAGGACATTGTTGAATTTAGGAAATTTTTTCATCCAAATTTCAAAATTTAGGACATTTTTTCATGAGAAGGTCAAAATTTAGGACATTTTTTAATCCGAAGGTCAAAATTTGGGACATATTTTCATCCGAAGGTCAAAATTTGGGACATTTTGTGATCCGAAAGTCAAAATTTAGGACATTGTTGAATTTATGAAATTTTTCATGCAAAAGTCAAAATTTAGGACATTTTTTCATTGAAAAGTCAAAATTTAGGACGTTTTTTCATCGAAAGGTCAAAATTTAGGACATTTTTTACATCCGCAAGCCAAAATTTAAGACATTTTTCATCGAAAGGTCAAAATTTAGGACATTTTTTCATCAAAAGGTCAAAATTTAGAACATTTTTATGGTGATAAGTGATAACTTGCCGAGGCTGTTGGCAATACTAGTTTTGGTAGTGGTAATTTCTTGGTTATTTCTTTAATTACATAATGATGGTTGTTGCTTTTGTAGTAATTGTAGAGTCTAGGCTGCTTCTTGTCTATTTTGTTACCGAGCTTAGTTAGAAAAGGAAGTGGGGATTTGATTACCAGTATGTGTCATGCAAATGCTCTATTCTATATGCAGAATATCAAAGATTTTTTCTGCATCTTTGCTGTCTTTGCATGATGGTTGTTCTTGAATTTTCTGAAAAGATACAGTCTAGATGAACTTATATAATGTACAATTTGAAGCAATAAATGACAATATCTGCAGATGTTTAATTAAGCATTAGACTGTTGGTCTTCTAGAAATAAAACTGACCTTGATAACTCTCTGGATTGTTGTATGTCACAGTGATTGTAGCATTCCCAGCTCCAACTTTAGTCAACAAGCAATAGTATATCAAGATGTATCGGGATTCTTAGACTCTAAACCTGTTTCTGCTAACCTAATTGAGAATGAAAGCAATGCCTCTGATCGTTCTCCTCGGAGTGATCTTCTGTCTGGTTATATAGTGTCCAAACCATTGGAGCAACCACAGCTTCAATCCCCACCTCAGCCACCTCCACCAGCATCACATTATATTCACCACCCTGCTTCTCAAACTAATTATGTTACCCAGTATTATCTAGGTGCTATTCCTGTTGCATCTTATGCCCCAATGTATCAACCTTATGTTCAACCACAGCAACCAGTCCAGTATCAGCATCATTTACATAAGCCATACCCAGTCTACATGATGCCTATTGGGCAGACACAAAACCTGTATGATGAATCTATGCCTCGTAGTTTGACAGCTGCACCAACTGCTGCTGCGAGTCAACCTCAAGTGCCTTCAAATCATGTTATGGTTGCTTCCTCAGTGGTTTATGAAGGATATAAACCTGCCACATCAGCACCTGAATATGCTGCGAATGTTTACGGATCACCATTTGTGGCAACCAAGCCTTTGACGTTGCCTCCAGTGAATCAACCTGTTCAGCCTGTTACTGTACCTCCCCTCGAAAATACCAACTACATCAATGATTTTGAAGATCCTATGCATGCTCAGATATACAAAACTCAACCTTCTGGATCTACTCTGCCTTCTCATCTTCAAATGTCAACTAATGCTGCTACAATTATGTTATCAGAGAATTTCAGTCAATTACAGGTGGAGAATACTAAGCTTTGAGGACGGAAGTGCTGCCTCAAAAAAGTTTTGAGTTAGACACTGAGTTCATTATTGTAATTTCCTCTTTTTTTTCCCGGTTTTCCTCCAGTTTTTTTTCCCTTTATTGTGTGGGCAGTATATTGGCTTTTCACTCTAATACACGGTTTAGTATTCATATGATAACGAGGTTTTGTTAATTTTTTATAGTGTATACAATAGATAAGGTGCTAGACATCCAGCATTCCTGAATGGATTATTATAAGAATTCTGATTCTGTTAATGTAACAGTTTGGTGAAGTAATGTATTATTACTGGCTTACTGCTATCTTGGTCTTTTGGATATGTTATTGAAGTATCAGTGTTGATTTTTTTTGTTCCGTTCTAATATTATCTATGGAGTAGGAATTTGGCTGTGTTCTTGGTCCATACACGAAGATACGAGAAGTTGTGGAATCATACACGTGAGTTTCACAAAGAATCAAATATTGCCCCCAACAAATCTTTACAAGCATGCATATCATACTCTATATCTCCCTAATCTAAGTTACATTATGTTGATTACAAAATAACTATACTCTGCAGAACCTGGTATGTACATTCCATTGTGCTTGAACGTGATTTTACAGAACAAATTTCTGATTTAGTTGTCAGTGAAGGGGGCAAAATTATCGTTCTCAGTTTGGTCATTTGCAACGTATTTTGCAGCCTCGAGCATTGCCTTTTTCCTCCTCTTTACACCACAAGAAATTGAAGTGCTTATACGCCTTGTACCTGAAGTTCCTCTTAATTTTGTTTGTCTTACCGGGGTCAAGCTGTAGTCTCTATCTTTCATCGTTCTCCTTGTCTGCAGCTCCTCTGTCCCTAGTTTAGCCTCATTCTCTGCCTTCTCCATTTTATGTACTTCCTCCTCCTTCAGCTTCAGCTCTTCAATTTTTCTTCGAGCTGCAACAATCTTCATCTTAATTTCATTCTCATCAACTGTTAATGCTTCTGCCCATGCATTTGCTGCTGCCACCTTCTTGTCTGCAATCTCTTGAGCTCCGGCTGCACATCCTATCAAATATTTGTACTCATATTTCGATATTGTGATAGTATAACTTGTCTTGGAAGCCCTTTTTCTTGCTACATTTTCCGCCACAGCGTGCAATTTCTCAAGAGCATTTGCCTCTACTGTTTTAACTTCTTCGAGATCTTCTAATACAACTTCAAGTCTCTTTTCATTTCTCTCGGTTTCTGAGTTAATTTTCTGAATCTCAGCCCTTTTGTTTTTCGTTTCATCTTTCAGTTGTTCCTCCTCTTTCCTCGCTTCCTCCTTTTCTCCCTTCAGCTTCTCTAAAGTAGTGGAGAAACTCGTCAACATTAATTTCGCTTGTTCCTCAGATTCCCTGGCAGCTTCCAACTTATCTTTGGCTTTAAGAAGTTTCAAGTTCATTTTCTTTATAGACTTTTCTTTTTCTGCTTCCAATTTCTCAATCTTACTCTTCGCACTTGTGATGTTTATCAGCTCGTTTCTTATTACATCCATACAGTCCATAAGCTGAATCCCTGTTTTTTTTTATAACCTCCAACTCCTTTTTAGCTGCCTCCACATCTACTTTGATCGACTGCAAGCTCGAGTTCTTCTTCTTCCCTTGGCTTCTCATAATTTTATAATCCATCTCCTTAATCAAATTCAGCTCATTCTGCAATGCATCCACATCTGTATTTGTAAGTTCCAACAGTTTCTCAAGATCCTTTATTTTTCCAACCTCATTCCTTAAAACACTGATCTTCTTTCTGTATTCTTCAATCCGGAATAAATGTTCATCCCTTTCTTTTTTCCTCTGTGCTTCAATCTCTGAAAGCTCTTTCCTTGCCTGAATTTGAGCTAGCTCAGCCAGCACCTCCTCTTCATTAGCCTCTTCAATCTCAATCCTCATTTTCTCAGCAGTGCGCACATAAGACTCTAGTCTTAAATCAGCAGCATCCGCCTCCTTCTCCACTCGAAATATTTCTCCAACAACACAGTCAATCTCAAGCTCAATCCTACTGAGTTCTCCCTTCAGAACTTCAACTTCCCTCGCCACTTCTTCATACTGATCATTCTCTGCTTGTGCAGGCTGCTGCGCTCCCTTTCTATACTCCTCAGCCCTTGTTTTCGACTCGTGTATCTCCAATTTAAGCTCTTTAACCAGTTTTCTAGCCTGCAGAAGTTCATACTCAGCCTGAGATTTTTCTGACTCAACTGTTATCCTGTTTTCCCTGTTTTGGTTGATCATACTCTTTGCAAGATGAAGTTGTGTAGCCTTTGAAGTTTTGTTCTGCAAGATTTTGTAACCCATCACAAATTCACAGCATGAAACTGGCAATTTACTCAATGCTCATAAGTTACTAGTTACAATGGTAGATGAAATTACCTCAGAATTTGATGATGCATGAAGTTGAGGCTTGTTTACAACTTGGTTAAGCTTTCCTCCTCCATACATGTTAATGGTTGCTTTCACTGACCCAACTTTTGTACCGTTTTCGAAATCGCTCTTATCTACTTGAAGCTAATGATATGAATTCTTAGTGTTTTTCAGAAAATCTCATGGTTGTTGATTGATATTTCAGAGAAGATAAATTTTTGAGGAGCTAATTAAAGTGCTAAAGGATTAGGAGGATATAATGTTTGGTTGAGATTGGAACAAGTCTGTTATGTTGCATCGATAGGTCAAAATTTAGGACATTTTTTACATCCGCAAGTCAAAATTTAAGACATTTTTCATCGAAAGGTCAAAATTTAGGACATTGTTGAGTTTATGAATTTTTTTTATTCGAAAGTCAAAATTTGCTTTTTTTCATTGAAATTTCAAAATTTAGGACATTTTTTCATTGAAATTTCAAAATTTAGGACATTTTTTCATGAGAAGGTCAAAATTTAGGACATTTTTTAATCCGAAGGTCAAAATTTGGGACATATTTTCATCCGAAGGTCAAAATTTGGGACATTTTGTGATCCGAAAGTCAAAATTTAGGACATTGTTGAATTTAGGAAATTTTTCATGCAAAAGTCAAAATTTAGGACATTTTTTCATTGAAAAGTCAAAATTTAGGACGTTTTTTCATCGAAAGGTCAAAATTTAGGACATTTTTTACATCCACAAGTCAAAATTTAAGACATTTTTCATTGAAAGGTCAAAATTTAGGACATTGTTGAGTTTATGAAATTTTTTGATTCGAAAGTCAAAATTTMCTTTTTTTTATTAAGTTTTACAAAGAGAATTATAAAAACAAAACCTTTGACAAAAGGTGTGAAATTATTAGCTAATAGTAGTATAAAAAAAAAGGAAAAAAAAAATTTAGAGTAAACAAGGCTGAACCCATATGGCGCCGCGCCATACTAGTGGCGGCTCGCCATATGAGTTGATTGAAAAACAAAAAAAAAAGAGAAGGTCAGAAGCCATATGGCGCTGCGCCATTCCAGTGGCGGCCCGCCATATGAGCTGAATCAAAAACAAAAAAAGGGTCAGAAGCCATATGGTGCCGCGCCATGACYGTGGCGGCCCGCCATATGAGCTGATTCAAAAACAAAAAGAGAGGGTCAGAAGCCATATGGCGCCGCGCCATGACAGTGGCGGCCCGCCATCATGGGTGTTCTGAAAAAAAAAAGAGTAGAGGGTCAGAAGCCAGATGGCGCCGCGCCATTATAGTGGCGGCCCGCCATCTGGGGTGTTTTAAAATAAAGAGGGGGAGGTCAGAGAGTACATGGCGCCGAGCCGTTTAAGTGGCGGCCCGCCATTTCTTGAAAAAAAGTTTACTAAATTCTAACTCGAAAAAAATAAACACACGAGCCTTTTAACTATTACGAAGTATTTTCAATGAATTAGTTTATATGATTTAGGAAAAGAATAGGCTACATTACTTAATGACACCAATTGATCATAAACTATTCATTAGCAAAAGAAATCAATATAAATGATAACTTTTTAGAATATATAAATCAAACTCATGCATGGCATCAAACAATTGGCATATTCTTGTCCAAAAACTAGCCATATATAACATGATCAACTAAAATAAATAAAAAAATAAATAAAATTATAAGGTGTGTGTGCATCTCAAATGTACGTGTTTTAGCATTGCGAAACTTTTTGATTGGGTACACGATCTACTATATGAGGAAATTTAGAGATATTTGCTTTACATATTTAATGTGACA
>SNQN01006331.1:0-39293 GCA_008642245.1 Bassia scoparia | reverse complement strand
TGAATATTAATATTAACCCACAGGGTGTAATTGTGTTCCAGGTGATGCTAATGACCCTGCCCTTGAACCAGAAACTGAGCAGATGACTGTCAGTCCTGCTGAAGCTCTGCCAAAGGAGAGTCTTCCACCAGCACAGAGCACTAACCAGGAAGGTCCAGTTGTGGGTGATGCTGGTGACAAAGAGGTAGAGCAGAGTGCCAATGAGGGGACTGTACCTGAAATGGCTGTCCAACTTGGAGATGACTAGGGAGCCCTTCACCAGGAGGGAGAGAGTGCAGGTGAACTTGAAAAAGATGGTGATGCAGCTGAGGAGTCCCAGCTGAATGCTCCTGCATAGGAACTCGGGTGGCTACCTGGTGAAATGGAGGCTTCATCCAGTGGAAGCTCTCCTGATATGGCTCCTTGATTATGCTCCATTGCTCTGCCTCCTCTTCTGCTTCTTAGCTCTTTAATCCAAAAACAATTTAATTTTGCTTTGAATATTTGGCTTTGTTAACTTTGAACAATTTACTTTAAGCTTGCTATTTTGTGAGAACAACATGGCTACTGGCCCATGTAAGGGCCCTCTTTTTGGAGCCTAAGCCAGGCAGCCACCAACTTTATGTAACAATTTGCCCCTAAGGGCAGTACTGCTTCCATAGTTTTTGGTATGACTTTACATATGCATGCTTTAAAATGTTCACTTAGTGCCCATAGAATCCATAAATTCCATAAATTCCTGGTATCTGTGTTATTAACACATAGATAGGAAATTTTTGACCAGGTAATAATTACCAGGGGTACTAGTTGTCCCCCCCAAAGACTTGTATGAATTTAAACTGAGGGATAAATTCAAAGAAGTCATTTGGTTGTCATAAAATTTCCAGAAAAAAGCAAAAATTTATAGGCAATAGTTGCATAATTATTAATGGTTAAAAAATGTTGCAAAAAACAAAAAATGCATATTTTTAGTTTAATCCTTACCAGGGGTACTACTTGTCCCCCCCAAGACTTATATGATTAAATTATTTAGGTATAATTTAACCATATAGGTTCTTGTTTGGAATTACTTAACTATGCAACCATTAAATATTATGCAAATTTACCTGGAGGATGGCTCCTTATATATTTTTGCAATGAACAAACCAAAAGACATAATCTAATGGTACCTGCCTGTTTTGGTCACATGGCAGGGCATTACCAGGTGGCATAACCTACCTGGCACCTATTTGTATATAAACAGGGTTTTAACTTAGATGACATAGTCATGCTAATACCTTATCTCATAAAGATTAGGGTTTTTGACTAGATGGCTCTTCACCAATCTGGTACCTGACTCTGTAAGAAGAGCAGGGTTTTTACCAGGTGGCTCTTCACCAATCTGGTACCTGACTCTGTAAGAAGAGCAGGGTTTTTACCAGGTGGCTCTTCAGCCTGGTACCTATCTCTGTAGAAAGAGTAGGATTTTTACCAGGTGGCTCTTCACCAGCCTGGTACCTATCTCTGTAGAAAGAGTAGGATTTTTACCAGGTGGCTCTTCACCAGCCTGGTACCTAGCTCTTTAGTAAGAGTAGGGTTTTTACCAGGTGGCTCTTCACCAGCCTGGTACCTAGCTCTTTAGTAAGAGTAGGGTTTTTACCAGGTGGCTCTTCACCAGCCTGGTACCTAGCTCTTTAGTAAGAGTAGGGTTTTTACCAGGTGGCTCTTCACCTGCCTGGTACCTATCTCTGTAGAAAGAGTAGGATTTTTACCAGGTGGCTCTTCACCAGCCTGGTACCTAGCTCTTTAGTAAGAGTAGGGTTTTTACCAGGTGGCTCTTCACCAGCCTGGTACCTATCTCTGTAGAAAGAGTAGGGTTTTTATGTTTCTTCCTCAGAGAGGGAAAATATTTACATCCTAAAGAAACAATATTTACATAAAAATATACATGCTAGACAATTTATCTACCAGGGAGCAAAAATGCATCCTTATATATATATATATGTACATTGTTTACAATGGTTTTTTCACCTACTTTTAATCAAAATGGTGCCCTATGTATTACAAGATTTGTGAGTCTAAGCATAATACCTTCTTAGCTGATCTGAATTCCATATACTTGGCAACTCAGTGCCATCTAGCTCCATTAGTCTATAAGTTCCAGGCATGCTTTGGGAATGAATTTGATAAGGTCCCTCCCAAGTAGCTGAAAGCTTGCCATGTATTCCTGCCTTTTGAACTGCTGCTGACTTTCTTAGGACCAGATCACCTACTGCTAGAGGTCGTTGCCTGACTCGTCTGTTGTAATATTTGGCTATCCTTTGCATATAGGCAGCATGTCTGGTTGCTGCATCATTCCTCATCTCTTCTACCAGGTCGAGGCATTCTGACAAGACTTGCTCGTTTTGAGGCTGGCTATACTGCGAGAGCCTGAGAGATGTGGAGCCGACTTCAATAGGAATCAGAGCCTCTGTTCCATATACCAGGGTATAAGGTGAATGACCAGTGGATCTTTTAACTGTGGTTCTCAGTGACCAGAGTACACCTGGTAATTCCTGGAGCCACAGGCCTTTCTTGTCATCTAGCTTCTTCTTTAGACCATTCAAGATCTGCTTGTTTGCTGCCTCTGCCAACCCATTTGATTGTGGGTGACAGACTGCTGAAAATGCTACTTTGATCTTGAACTGGGCTAACCAAGCCTTCAAACGATCATTATCAAACTGCCTGCCATGATCAAACACCAGGCACACTGGTATACCATATCTGGTAAGCACATTCTGCCATAAAAATTTTCTAACATCCTTTTCCGAGATGTTGGATAAGCCCTCAGCTTCAATCCACTTACTAAAATAGTCAACAGCTACAATCAACCACCTTTTTCCACCTTGGGCTCTGGGAAAAGGCCCCAGGATGTCAACTCCCCATTGTGAAAATGGTATTGGATTAAGGATGGGATGCAAATCATTTGCTGGCTGGTTGATGGATGGAGAAAACCTTTGACACTTATCACACTCGGTCACTATCTTGACAGAATCTGCAGTCATGGTTGGCCAGTAATAGCCAAACCGAAGAGCTTTGTGAACCAGGGCTCTGGCTCCTACATGATGCCCACATATGCCTTCATGAATCTCTCTGAGGATGTAACCCCCTTCATCAGTATCGACACATTTAAGAAGAGGTTGTGAGGTGTGTGATCTCCTGTACATCTCACCCTGGATCATGGTGTACCTTTGAGCAGCCAACTTGACTTTCCTGGCATGTGCTTTATCCTCAGGTAGCACTCCATTTTGTTTGTATGCTATGATATCTGCCATCCATGGTGGTGGAGGTCCCACTTGAAAGACGTACATAGATTCACACTCTGTACTCCTTTTGGGAAGCACTTCAATAAAAACAGACCTGGTCAAATTTTGGAAGGTGGTAGTTGCCAACCTAGCCAATGCATCTGCCAGGATATTTTCCTCTCTTGGGATTAGACGGATCTCAAATGATTGAAGCTTCGAAGCCAGCTCTTTCATCTTGGTGCAATAGGCCTGCAGAATAGGCTCTCTGACCTCATACTCCCCCTCTGACCTCATACTCCCCCCTGTATTGGTTTGCAACTAGTTGGGAATCAGTCAAGAGACATACCCTAGTTGCACCAATAGACAGGCAGAGTTGTAAGCCTGCTATGGCAGCCTCATATTCTGCTTCATTATTTGTGGCTTGAAACTTGAACTTTAGTGCATACTCAATTACATCCTTCTCTTGTGAAAGCAATACAACACCAGCCCCAGATGCTCCATCAGTTGATGAACCATCAGAGTAAACCATCCAGGGCTCCACTTGTACAGAGTCTTCTTCATAATATGAACATTCTGCTAGGAAATCAGCCAATGCTTGTGCTTTTATGGCTGTCCTGGGCTGAAAACTGATTCCAAAACCAGTCAGCTCAAGTGCCCAATTGGTCAATCTACCAGACTTTTCCAATTTTTCAAGAGATTTCTCCAGGGGAAGATCAGTTAGAACTACAATGGGATGAGCATCAAAGTATGGCCTCAATCTTCTAGCTGCTATAATGACTGCATAGGCAGCCTTTTCAATCATGGGATACCTGGTTTCTGCCCCTGTTAATGCATGACTCACAAAGTAGACAGGTTGTTGTACCTTATCCTGTTCTTTTAATAAGACTGCACTCACAGCTGTTTGGCTAACTGCAATATACAGGAATAAGGTCTCACCTGGCTGTGGTCTAGCCAGGGTAGGCAGTTTCGTCAGGTGATCTTTAAGCTGGTTGAAGGCTTCCTTTTGCTCTGTTCCCCAATTGAACTCCTTGTTACCCTTTAGAATCTTGAAAAATGGTTGGGACTTCTCAGATGACCTGGCTATGAATCTGGATAGTGCTGCCATTCTGCCTGTTAGCCTCTGTATATCTTTGATGCTCCTCGGTTCTGGCAAGTCCAATGCTGCCTTCACTTTATCAGGATTAGCATCAATTCCTCTCTGACTGACCATGAATCCCAGGAATTTACCAGACTTAACACCAAAGACACATTTCTTTGGGTTAAGTTTGACCTGGTATTTCCTCAAATTCGCAAATGTTTCTGCAAGGTCTTCAGCATGATCTTCTGGATTGACACTCTTGACAATGGCATCATCAACATATACCTCCAAATTCCTGCCTCTTTGAGTCTCAAAGACCTGGTCCATCATACGTTGGTAGGTGGCACCAGCGTTCTTGAGCCCAAAGGGCATCATGATGTAGTTATAGACACCACAGCTGGTGATGAATGCTGTCTTCTGTTTGTCTGGTGGATACATGTGTATCTGGTGATATCCTGAAAAAGCATCCATGAAAGAGAGCCTGGCGTGACCACTGGTTGAATCTACTAGTTGATCTATCCGTGGCAGAGGGTAGCAGTCTTTTGGGCAGGCTTTGTTTAAGTCTGTGAAATCCACACACATTCTCCAGGTGGCATTTGGTTTTTTGACCATCACCACATTTGCCAGCCACTCTGGATAGTGGCACAACTCCACAAACCCGGCATCTAACAATTTATTGACCTCTGCCTCAATGGCTTGATTCTTCTCCATGGAAAAGTGTCTCTTCTTCTGCTTTACAGGCTTCCTTGCTGGATCCAGAGAGAGATGGTGCGATATTACCTCAGGATCAATCCCAGGCATTTCATCTGCCGAGTAAGCAAACACATCTTCATGAGCCCTGAGCAAACTGATTAAATCACACCTCTCCTGAGCCCCCAAGTCTGAACCAATCTGGACCATTCTATCAGTTTCTTTTACCAGGGGAACTGACTCTGTGCCTTCGACTGGTTGTGGCAGGGCCACCCTGTCTAATTCAATCTGTGGTCCAGTAGAAAACTGTGCTGATTCTTGAGAATGAGTTGCTTCTGGTTCTGTGACCTGGATCACCCTCTTCTTTAAAGGCCGTGGACTGGATGTAGCCCCCATTTCCTCTACCTGCCTCCGAAGCTTGTCTGAGTCTTCTTTCCTTGATGATTTCACCAGGGCCAGTTGACATGACCTGGCTGCTATTTGAGAACCTCTCAACACTGCAACTTTGCCACAGTCTGATACATACTTAAAGCATAGATGATATGTAGATGCTACACCTTCAAAGGCACCCATGAATGTTCTTCCCATAATAATGTTATAGGGTGAATAAGCTTCTACCACCTGGAACCTGACCATAACAGTTCTCCCTAACTCTTCATCCCCCAAGGTGACTGGCAAATTAATTTCACCTTTAGGGAGGATTGAGTTTCCAGAAAATCCTGTTATTGGTCCTGATGTGGGCTCCATATTGCTATCCTGTAGCCCCATTTTTTGATAAACATGATAATAAAGTACATTTACAGAGCTACCCCCATCAATCAGGACTTTATGGACTAGGTGATTGCACACTTGGACTGAACATATCAAGGGATCATTATGGGGCTGGACCAGCCCCCTACAGTCTTGAGGTCCAAAGCTAATTTCAGGAATATCTAAACATTCAGACTGATAAGAATTGGAACAACTAGCTGTTCTGACCTTATTTTTCAGATGTTTCTTGGAGGCTGGTGGGCCAAAGATGACAGAAATTTCAATGATTGGCCTCCTGGGCTGGTATCTCCTCGGGGGCTCTGATCTGTCCTCCTTTTGACCCTGGTCTTTCTCCTCTTGATCTTTGGCAAATTTCTTGTACTGAGCAAAGAATCCCTTTCTGATCAGGTCTTCAATGTTGTTCTTCAACTGAACACAATCTTCAGTGGAATGACCAGGACACTCATGGAAATCACAGTACTTATTAGGGTCCTTTCCAGCCCTTGACTTCTTGGGAGGTTTGATCCATTTATCCTCTCCCTTGTGAGTTGCATATATTACTGCCCTGTCTGTGTTGAGGGGGGTAAAACTTTCGAAAATAGGTGGAAGTGGTGCTGATGCTTTCTCCTTTTTCTTTTCTTCCCTCTTTTCCTTTCTGGATTTTTGGGCAGTAGCTGGTGATTTTTCCTCCTTTTTCGGAGCTGCAGTTCCACCTGGTGCCGTGGTCTTGTTGAACTCCTCCAGGGTGATATACTCATCTGAGATTCGCATTGCCTGGGCCAGGGTATCCACCTTTGACTTGGTGAGGTGGTCCCTGAACGGGCCTGGTCTGAGACCATACTGCAAAGCCATGATTACCACATCAGGTTTTGATCTGGAGACCATTATGGCCTCCTTATTGAACCTGGTAAGATAATCACGCAGACTTTCATCTTTACCCTGCTTTACTGACATAAGCTCAACTGAAGATTTTTCTCTCCTTCTACCACTTATAAAATGATTTCTGAACTGATCCGCCAGGTCAGCAAAGCTATGGACACTACCTGGTGGGATATTTCTAAACCAGGCCTGTGCAATTCCTGTCAAGGTGGTAGGAAAATACTTGCACCAGGTTGCATCTGTGAATTCACCCAGGTACATGTGTCCCTCATAAAGGGCCACATGGTCTTCAGGATCTCCAGTACCATCAAATTTGATGTGGCCTGGCATTTTAACTTTTTGTGACCGAGCTTTCAAAATTTCCTCACTAAGTGGTGATGAGGAAGGATACCTGATCTCAGCTGCTGCATGCACTGTAGCTTGACCAGGGGAAACAACAGTTGCAGGTTGACCCTGTATCGGATCTGATTCTCCCAACCTTTGAAAAGCTGAGAGTCGATTTCCAAGCCTGTCATGAACTGACCGCCCAGGCCTGGTTGCATGTCCAGGTCTGGTAGTCTGTGACGTATATCCAGCGGATTCTGCTTGTGATCCATGCCTGACCGTTGCTGACCGGTCTCGGTGCACAGGACTCGCGTATCTCACCTCAGGTCCCATACCAGTTTCATCTGGCAGGCCTTCCATCGATGGTGAGGACCCAAACGATGGTGAGGAGGAAGGATGTGGTGGCGAGTAATTTAGTCGCCTTCTGACGTGTGGTCGCGGTGGTCTGTCAGCGCCATCTACCTGGTCATGGTACCTCCTGGCCGAGCGGCTTGGTGTGGGCAGGTTTGGACCATAAAAGTCATTGCCTTGAGTGGTTCCCACTCCCGAAGTGTTTCCACCATAACCTGAGGATGCCAGACCTGCACGTCTTAAGACATTTCTTGCCTGCTCCAACTGGTCTGGGCTCGGTAGAGTCGAGTAACCTCGTGTTCTCCCAGAGGGAGGAGGTTCTTGTTGATAAGTCCCACCTGGTCCAAACGACCCAGTATTCTGGTTCCTCGGACTTTGTGATGGGTAGTGATGAGACGGTGGTGGCATTGAACCCCGGCTTTCCCGGTGTCTTGCTGACCTGGTACGTCTCGAGGAGCGGCTTCTTGCTGTGGAAGAGACCTCCTCTGGCCTTCTATGGTCAGCTCCGTCACCATGCATCATCTCCTGGTTGGATGCATCCATGGTTCTCTTCACTCAATATGTGACACTACGACCCTCCTTCTAGCGCCAAATTGTTGGTACAATATGTGGTACTGCTGACGTGGCAGTGGCCAACGAGCCGGTGTTGGTGAAGATGGACCTGGTCTGCAATCCTTGCTCCTACAAAACACAGTTGAACTACCCTGGGGCGACCCAGGAACAGCCCCTTCGATGGAGGTGTCAGTATTTACCAGGGTAATCAATATTTAGAGAGAGATATAATGTAGGTGGTGTGTGTTCGAATGAACTTACCAGCCCTTGGGGCTTCTAGCCTGCTTTTATACCCGAGACTTGCATGGTCAAGGCTTCCTCAAATGTGACAAGTGGCGTACTGATATACCTGGGTAGGTGTCATGCATATATCCAACTTTTGATTAGTGGGTTGGTGGCTTTGACTCCCTTTGACTGGGCCTATTGGATCAGCTCAGCACGGATTGGGCTTA
The DNA here is from genome assembly GCA_008642245.1 of Bassia scoparia. Taxonomy (NCBI): domain Eukaryota; kingdom Viridiplantae; phylum Streptophyta; class Magnoliopsida; order Caryophyllales; family Amaranthaceae; genus Bassia; species Bassia scoparia. Next base: position 30,975 of record SNQN01006331.1, on the reverse strand, counting down.
TTGGACTTAGTTGACATGGGCCCTGGTGGCTATTGGGCTTGGTGGCTCAATGGGTACCAACATAATATATTTTAAAAAATCTTAAAAATAGAAAAGAAAACCTAAAAATAGAAAATAATTAAAATAAATAAAAGAAAATGTTTTTGCCCTTTTATTTGTCCTTTGCTCAATAGTTCCGAGTATGACCCCACGTATTTTCAACTTTTGTGAGTTCAAAGCATCTTTTCTAAGTCGAAACAATCACGAGACGCGATATGTTTCATCACTGATTACTCTTTTGGGGAGACATTTTTAGGTGTCTACACTAGGAAATTCATTTAATATGCTATGTAGTATGACTTATATGCTTTGGTTTAAATGCTTATATGTGTTATGAGTTATGGTATGAATTCTGGTACAAGATTGGAATAGATTTCATAACATACTCATTTAGGGAACCAGGCTGGGAACCACCTGTGTCCCTAAGTAGAATATGGTTGCAGTTTGAAAAAGAATTTTTCTAAAATATTTTGTAAAAGCTGTATTTTGAAAATATGTTATGCAATTGGAAATATAGATGAGAATATATTTTGTTACCTTAAACCTAGGAGTATCTATCTTGTTCGATTCTATCTTTATGATAAAATCGAACAAGATAAATACTTTCCTTAAATCCCATCTTGCCTTGCTCGGCAAGTAGAGAGATTTAAGGAAACTAGGGTTAAGGTTAACATGCTTATATATACTCATCTATACTTCCTAATTCCACATATCTCTCCACGGATTAAAAGAAAACAATTTTTGAGAGAAAACACAAAAGCATAAAACTCTACTTTGTGCCATACACAAGAGCATTAGTCGAGCTTATTATTTTCTCTTATTAGCTTTTTAGAAGTAAATTCAAAAGAGAGGGGTTGGAAGCCATGTGAGTGTTTGTGAGTTCAAACACAAGATGGACTTACGAGTGTGAGTCAAGTGCACATTCAGAGTTGAGTGTGGGGTGTGCTGGTTCCCGGAGTAGGGAAACAGCAGGGTGAGTGTGTTTTTTGTTTTTTGTTTACATTCCGCTGCATACAGGAACATAGGGTAGCCCAGAGTTGGGTGAACCTTGTTAAGCTTTGTGTGTCCTTTATTATTTTGTTTACATTCCGCTGCATACAGGAACCAGCCCAACAGGTTCCTCATACTAAATTCGAAAAGAAAGAAAAATAACCTAAGAGAACAAAATACTCAATTCACCCCCCCTCTTGATTATCATAAAACCTTCAATTGGTATCAGAGCAAAGGCTTCTTGCAAGAGTAACATCTAGAGTGAAGGTTTCCCAAAGGTACTCAAGGTTCCTCATACTGTTTTATTAGAGTAGACCAGTTGGACTGGTCTCGCAGCGGAATAAGTGTTAAACAGTACGTAGAACAATATCGAGCAATAATAATAAAGACTCACAAATTTAACGACGTTCAACCAACTTTGGGCTACGTCCTCCTATCCTAGTTACATTTATTAAATCTACTCCGAAATAACAAAGCAACCCTCACTCACAATGTACGTGAAGTCACACATACAATTGTCACCCCACACTCAATCTAAGTGTGCTAGATCGCACTTAAACTCACAAGCACTCGCAACTGAACTCACAATTGCTACCCAATCACCAACCCCTTCGTTGATAATTTAATACAACTCACTTATCTATCAACTACTCACTTTTTGAGTTTACAAGAGTATTTGATTGCTCTATATGTGTGCACTCTTATAGCCAAAGGCCTAGCGATTACTAGTGATGCAAACCTAGAATATAAGAGATAAATAAAGATATATCTRCTTCTTATATTTTAGGAAAGTTCCATAAGATATTATTCCATACTTAGATAATATAATATCTTATGTTACTTTAATTGCATCTAAAGTAATTACCATATATCCAAACATATATTCTCACCAGAATATCTTTGAAGTTTCCATAAAACTGTTTTAAAGAAAAACTTTCCAAAAAATATTGGAAAAATTAACAAAAATAATCCAAACTTTGGGGGTTCTTCCAAAAATAATCCATACTTTCGATTATTCTGAAATAATCCCAACTTTAGAGGGTGCCTTCCATTTTTGCACCCGATGACCTACAACTTGTTTTACCGATCAAAAGTAGATTTTAATTTTTTTCTCCTTTTTTTTTATAAAAACCCCTCTAATCTTTCTCTCATCTTTCTCACTCTCTATCTGCCACTCCTCTCTCTATCTAGCTGCCTCCTCTCTCTCTCTCCTCTTTTATTCTCTCTCCTCTTGATGGCGGTGCAGGCCTATGCTCAGTGGTGGTTCGTCGGTGGTGGTGAGGTGGCTGTGGGGGTCCAATGAAGGGTGTTCATAGGCTGATCTGATTTGGGGGAGGGTGGTAGGTGGTGGTGGTTTGTGGGCTGATTTGGGTGTGTGGGTGGTTTGTTGGCTGATTTGGGTGTGTGAGGAGGGTGGTAGGTGGTGGTGGTTAGTGGTTTGTGAGGGTGAGAGGAGGGTGGCAAGTGGTGGTGGTTCGTGGGCGAGGAGGGTGGGGCGGGAGGTGGTGGTTAGTAGGCTGTGAGGGTAAGAGGAGTTTTAATTTAATTTCAACCAATGAAAACGCGACACGTGGCATTTAACCTAATCATCAGGTCACCAACCGGTATGGGTGCAAAAATGGAAGGGAGACCCCAAAGTTGGGATTATTCCGGAATAATTCAAAGTATGGATTATTTTTGGAAGGACCCTCAAAGTTGGGATTATTTTTGTTAATTTTTCCAAAAAGTATTTTTAAGAAAACTTTCAAAAAATATTTTCTTGCTCGACAAGATGATCCGTGTTGTGAGAACAGTACAACGGTTCTCCCAAGTGGTAGGTTCAAAGTCAATCAACCAACTGGTTTAGTTGCCTTCAACTCTAAGAGAGAAAGTTCGAAGCCCAATGCCATCAACCAATAATATCAACACGAAACAAACACATTCATGCACTAATACAACAAAAAGACTTATTCTAATCCTAGAACTAATCTTCAATGTTCTTCAACTTCTCGAAGCTTCCTTGATCTTCAATATAAGCTTGATCTTCTCGAGTCTTCCTCGAAAGACTTTCTACTTCAATAGTTGGAATTCATGTATGCCAAACACGTATAGCTATTTGCACAATATAACTTGCTAGCATACATATCACTATCTTTCAAGTGACCAAGAACAGTATCTCAGCTGTTCAGACCAGCTGTATTCATCATACCAATGTACCTGTTCTTGCAATTGTTTTTCATCACTCAAAACACTAGGGAACTCAATAAATTCCCCTTTTTGATGATGACAAACCCTGTGAGAAGTTCCTGCARACAACAAGTTATATGCAAAAACAAATCTATCTCAAAGGGACTATTTTTTTTGTCTTTTTCAAGTTTTTTTTTTTTTTCAACTCTAAGTGAAACAACCAACTAACTTGGTTATTTCTTATAAAAGTAATAAAGACAACCTATCCAGAATCACATTCTTTAAGAGAATCATTCAGATATTTATTTGACTCAACTATATTAAACTACATCTATACTAAACTAACTTGATCTAAGCTAGAGAAAGGCTTCCAAAACTTCTAATTATTTTCCCCCTTTTGGCATCTTTAAAAAGCATTCACAGAATTAATAACATGCACAAAATATTGTTTTCAACTAAACGGTAGCATCAACTACCAATTCATCCATAATCTGCACAAGCTTGTAAGTTTCACAATTTACAATTCCAAAACAAGGCAAACAAGCAGAATAATAGCGTAGTAAAGTCAAACAAGAACCAAATTACATCAATAATGTCTTGTAAAATGGCATAAAAAACAGAAAACCAAAAACAGTTCAAAAGATAGGGGGAGGGGAACAGAAGCTAGAACAAATCATCACTCGTCATCATCATCCTCCATCTTGTCCTATGAAGCATCAGGAATCAGAACCCTTATCATCCTCATCATCCTCAGGTTCCTCATCATCATTATCATCGTTGTCTTCCTCATCCTGACTTCCATTTGCAGAAGAATGGGTGGATTCCACGAGGTAAATTTCTTCATCTTCCTCAGACTGCTTTACAACTGATCCCTTAGCAACAGAGCCCTAACCAGTAGTAGTAGTAGATTTCTGTCTAGCAGTAGCAGAAACAGTAGTCTGAACAGTAGGAGTGGTCTTAACCTTCTAACTTGTACCAACAGCTACCTGTCTTGCTGTTCCCTCAGCCTTCATTCTAGCAACCCAATTTCTAGTCTGATTCAAGTAATCCTCTAAACTCGCTTGCCTCTATGTGAAAGAAGTGGTCAAGCCATGCACCATAGTCACCATCATCTCCAATGTTTTATCCTGCTTCTCAATCTTGCTAAACAGTGGAGCGGGATCTGTAGATGTACTGGTGTCCTCAACCTTCCTTTTCTTAGCAGCAGGTTCCTTCTTTTCCTTCTTAGCTGGTGAGTCACTAACATTGCACAACTTGTCTCCCTTGATGTCCAATCCCTTTTGGCGCAGATTTTTCAAAGAGAACTTCTGTGCAAGGATGGTGTCACCACTGAGAGTGTGACCTTTCTTAATCAAAATCCTAGAGATTAAGGATCCATAGGCTAGAGAATGAGAGGGAGCATTCTTGCAATTCATCATATGTTCAGTAATTAGGGCAGGAAAATTTATTTTCACATTCTTCATCATAAGGTAAATCAGAACCATATCCATGATCCTAACTGACCCTCTACCTTGTGATTTTCGAATCAATACTTTCTGACAAATCGAATGCAAAATCCTCATGATAGGTTCCCTAAGACTAGTGGTTTTGAACCCTTCCCTAGTCCTAACAACCTTCCCAAACAGAAACTTCATAATCTCAATATTACCTACACCAGCAACAATAAGCCAACCATCTGTACTATATCCAGCATAACCATCTCTAGGAACATCCAAAAATTCAGCCAACGAAGAAACAGATACACGCACATCTTTACCATAAACATTACTAACTAAACTCAAATCAGGATATTGAAACAAATTAGCATAAAACTCCTTAACAGGCTCAACATAAGCCTTCTTAACAATCCTATTATGATGTAGCCAGCCCTGAAACTCTAACACGTGTTTCACTTCAGACAACGCATGAATATCCCAATAACCTTCTTCACAACCACAACCAGACATAATAACTTTCTTAGAAGACTGAACAGTAGAAGGAGAAGGAGTTGTTTTACCTTTAACAGACTAGGGAAAAGGTGCCTTCCTCTTGGTTCCCTTGGGGGTACCAGTGTACTGTTCTGCCTTCCTCTTAGTTCCGTTGGGGGTACCAGTGTACTGTTCATTGCCTTCTCCTTGTCCTCAATCTTGACCATTGACCCTCTAGTAGACTTCCTCAACACGACCCCTATAAGTCCAGCACCCTGAGTAACTGCAACAACTTGAGAGCCAACCTCGACTACGTCATTATCATCACCCTCATCTTCATCCTGATCCTCTAGAGGCTTTAGAAACTCAGACTCAAGAACTTAAAAAAGGTTCTTGGTAGCAGAACCTTGTTCCACCTCAATGTTCTCAACCTCGGCTAGCTTTGATTCCAAGCTAGGGTTTTGAACCGAGAGAGCAGCAGTAGTGGGTTCTGCGATTTTAGGGTTTGTGGGTTGTGATGGTATTGTAGGTTGAGGTGGTGGTGGAATTGTGGTTTGACGTGGTGGTGGAATCAATTGTTGAGGTGAAAGTGGAATTATGGGTTGATTTTGTGGTGGTGTTGGTGGATGCATGGTGGTTGTCGTGGTAGCATTGGAATACCATTGTTCAAGTGGTGGTGGTGTTTGAAGTGGTGGAGCTGAAACGATGGTTTTTTGTTGTATCGATGGTGGTTTCTGAATGTTCAGTAGCCACAACTATTTTCCGATTGAACTGCAGTTGCCTTATTCCCTTTCCCTTTTCCTTTCCCAGTAGCTTTCTTCCCCATTCTCACAAGATTTTGAGCTTTGATTGAACTTGGCACGAAATTCGAGACGTTTTAAACAGAAGAAAAAAGAGACTTCCGAGTGATGAGTTAGAGTTGTGATGTTCAGAGCAGAAAAACAAAGAGGGGAAATATATACTAAAGCAAACAAGGAGTTAAGGAAAGTGGAAAGCTGGCAGTTAGTAAAGAAGTAGAAGTGCAAAAGGAAATACCTTCCCATAAATACACTAACTTATCAAACATGAAGTGGCACTTGATGGTGGGTTGGACCCACTAAGTTGATTTTTGCCAAAATATGAAATTTGAATTGCATAAATATCTCAATTGGCAGCAGTTAAGGATATTCAATTAATTTTTTCCAAAACCATGAGTATTAGGAAAGAACCTATACGTGGCCATCTGCTGTTCTCCTATACTGTCCTATCACCACAATCAGTTCACCTGTTCTGGGCAACATAGTTCACATCACCTGCTTATGCTTCATAATGGTACAAATAGTATCAACAAAGTTATGTGCAATATATACATCTATGAACACTAATCTAGCCAATCATTGGGGGTCAGCAAAGAGAAACCTTTCACCTAAATCTAACTAAACCTAACAAGACTCTTAACCTACAGAAGGACACTCTACACAATGGTTTTGTGAAGATATCAACAAGCTGATCCTCACTCTTACAAAACAACATCTCCACATTACCTTTTTCCACATTATCCCTAAGGAAGTGGTGTCCGATCTCAATATGATTTGTCTTGGAGTGATGCACAGGATTCTTAGAAATGTTAATAGCACTTGTATTATCAATAAATATAGGAACACAATCTAATAATACACCAAAGTCTTTCAAGTAACTCTTTATCCACAACAGTTGAGAACAACATGATGTAGCAGCTATGTATTCAGCTTCTGCGGTGGACAAAGCAACTATATTTTGCTTCTTTGAACCCCAAGAGATCAAACATGATCCCAAGAAGTGTGCCATACCTGATGTGCTTTTCCGATCAACAAGATATCCTGCATAGTCTTCATCTATGTACCCGACCAGTTTAACTGTACTACCTCAGGGGTACCGCAGACACAAATCAACCGTTCCTACCAAGTACCTAAAAATTCTTCTCAGTGCTTTCAGATGTGACTCCTTGGGGTTGCTCTGGAATCGAGCACACAACCCCATAGAGAACATGATATCGGGTCTGCTAGCAATGAGGTACAAGAGTGAGCCAAACATACCTCTAAATAGTGTGGCATCCACAACTGTTCCCCTTTCATTGCATCCAGCTTAGTAGAGGTGGGAACAAATGTGTCATATGCCTTATTGTTCTGCATTCCATACTTATTCAGTAGCTCTTTCAAGTACTTTTGCTGGCTGATCATTATCCCTTTTTCTGTTTACTTGATCTGCAGCCCAAGGAAGAATCCTAGTTCTCCCATCATGCTCATCTCAAATTTCATTCTGCATAAGATCAACAAATTCATTACATAGCATTTAATTAGTAGCACCAAACAATATATCATCAACATAAATCTGTACAACAAGTAAATCAGTTCCCCTTGTTTTAATAAACAAGGTCTTGTCCTCTGTTCCCCTTTTGTAACCATTTTCCATCAGAATGTTTGACAACCTTTCATACCAAGCCCTAGGAGCTTTCTTAAGACCATACTAAGCCTTGTCCAACTTATACACATGGTTGGGGAACAGTGCATCCTCGAAGCCTGGAGGCTGTCTACAAACACTTCTTCCTTCAAGTAGACATTCAGAAAAGTTGTCTTAACATCCATCTGAAATAATGTTTAATTCTTGTGAGCAGCAAAAGTAATCAATATTCTTATAGCTTCAAGTCTTGCAACTAGTGCAAAGGTCTCATCATAATCAATGCCCTCTTGCTGCTTGTAACCTTGCACAACAAGCCTAGCTTTATTTCGAACTATTGTACCTAGGTCATCCAATTTGTTTCTGAAGACTCATTGAGTACCTATTACTGTTCTCCCTTCTGGTCTAGGCTCAAGATGCCAAACACTCTTCCTTTGGAACTGGTTGAACTCATCTTGTATAGCCAAGACCCAATTAAGATCATACAGTGCCATTTTATAGTCCGTAGGTTCTACACTAGACAGAAAAGAATAGAATGCACAAAAGTTTTGAAAAACAAACCTAGTAGTTTGAATACCCTTATTAATATCACTCAAGATTAGATTAGTAGGATGGGAGGACTGATATTTATAACTTCTAAAACCTGTATTCAATTGTGCATTCTCTTCAGCATTACCATTAGGCATATATTCCCCCTAAGCTGATGCATTCTCTTGATTTTCTAAGGAACCAGTATGCAAAGTGGTCTGCTGGTCTACTACCTGATTCTCAGTGGCGTCAACCTGATTGTTGTTGGTTCCCTCTGAGTTAGTTGCCTGTTCACCGTCTTCATGTGGGTTATCCTCTGCAACTTCATCTTCAAATGTATTACCAAACTCTCCATCACCGGTTGGTGGTGGACCAGTAGGTGAGTTTGGTTCCCTTACCTGTGCATCATCTCGACCAGTGAACTGTTCTCTTGTGAAGTACAATAAGCCTATAATATCATCATATGTAACCTGTGGAATCTCAGAGAACATGTTATATTCATAAAAAAATTACATGGACACTCTCCTCTATACACAAGGTCTTCTTGTTAAAGACCCTATATGCCATACTCTATGTGGAGTAACCAAGGAAGACTGCCTCATCACTCCTAGGATCGAACTTATCCAATTGTTCCTTCCCATTGTTATGCACATAACACTTACAACCAAATGTTCTCAAGTGTGCAATGTTGGGTTTTCTTCCCCTTAGGAGTTCATAAGGTGTCTTCTTCAGAATGGGACGAAGAAGTTCTCTGTTTAGAATGTAGCATGTTGTACTTATGGCTTCTCCCCAGAAGCTCTTAGGGAGACCACTTTCAATGAGCATTGTTCTGCCCAACACCTCTAAGGCTCTGTTCTTTCTTTCTACCACTCCATTCTGTTGTGGAGTTCTTGGAGATGAAAAGTTGTGACTTACTCCATTGTCCCTGCAGTAGTTAGTAAAGCTTGCATTCTCAAATTCAGTACCATGATCCGATCTTACCGCAACCAGTGAACAGTTCAACTGGTTCTGCAACTGTTTTACTATCACCTCGAACTCCTCAAAGGTCTCATCTTTGGAAGATAAGAATAGAGTCAAAGTTTACCTGGAGTAGTCATCAACTATAACACATACATACCTATAACCGCTCCTGCTTTGCACGCGCATAGGACCACACAAATCAATGTGGATCAGTTCAAGTGGTTTGCTTGTATTAACCTCTCTCTTTGGCTTAAAAGATGACTTAACATACTTTCCTTTGGCACACTCTGAACATACTCTATCCACCACATAGTTAATGTTTGGCAAGCCAACCACTAAGTCATGGTTTTTGAGTTTGTTCAGAAGTGTAAGACTAGCATGTCCAAACCTTTTATGCCATAGCCACTGATTCTTTTCTACGACTGCACTCAAACAAATGGACTTGTCCTTGGGAATTTGATCCAAGTATGTTATGTAAACATCCTCAAACCTAGTTCCTTGACAGACAAATTCATCTGTTTGAGTGTTAACTATGTGACAAAGATCAGCTTGAAACTCGACTCTATTGCCTCAAAAGATTATACTAAAGAGATTATGCTACAAGCGCTCAACATAATATACATCATCAATAGCTTGGGAAAGAGACTTATCAACCTTACCTAGGCCAACAATAGTATCCTTAATGTTGTCTCCAAATGTGACTCTTCCCCCATCATAGGCTGCAAGTGAGAGAAATTGTTCTTTATGTCCTCACATGTGTCTTATGTAGCCACTGTCCAAGTACCAGTATGTATCTCCTCTCACTTTAGCCTGCAAAAGCAAATCAAACGTTAGGTTTGGGAACCCAATCAGGATTGAGTCTCAGTTCATCACCACTGGTCTGCTTCCTTTCCTTCCTGACCCAGACCATCTTAACATGTTTACTGTTCTTGCTTTTGCTTCTTCTCTTATGAATAAATTCATCAATTTTGTGTCCACCTTACCATAGAAATTGCACACATGCATATCTTTTGCACACACATAATTACCTTTCTTGTATTCCTGAACCCATGTAGTGTCTCTATGTGAACACTTGGAGTTGTTTCTCCTAGCAGTATACCGTAGACCAGTACGACTACTGTTTCCCTGAAAAGACACTATATGATCTAGATTGCTACGGGCAGTCAGTAGTTTGTCAACATGATTTTDACTCTTTTCAAGCTCTTTGTCTCTGGTTTCAAGAATTTTCAATAAAAGCACATTCCGTTCATCCGTGGATTTAAAATCAATTCTCAACTTTTCAAAATCCATTTTAAGACTTGAAACCGCAGACTTATTAGTCACATTGACAGAACTGTCCTGCTTACCCTTTTTCAACTCATGAATTTCACAARCTAGATCACATATTTGTCCTTCATACTCATCAATCATTTGACTAACTWTTGGATCGGGATGAGCAGGGGGAACAGTAAGAAGTGCAACTTTGGTCTTGATAAATTCATTATGCAATTCTTGAACATCATCTAATAACAAGTTGAAAGCTTGCAATAGATCAGGTTTGCTAAGATTCTTTGCCCTTTCCTTGGCTGTAGCAAAGTTGATTGGATCCTATGGATTTGGACTTACAACAACTAGAGGACCAGTTAAACCACCACCTTCATCATCGGAAAAATCATTTTGATGAAGTTGCGACTTAACTGTTTCCAATTCAACTTTACACTGGTCTAGTGCTACTTCTAATTCAGCTTTTTCATCTTTTAATTGCATACAAACATCCTGTAAGTGATCACAACTAGCACTAGCAATTTCATATTCTTATGTTTTCTTCTGAAGGTTCTTTTTACCCTCTTTATAGGAAGTACTTAAAGCCAAGATTCCGAACAATCAAGCATATTATCTCTATCATAACTATACATATCTTCACTAATTTTACAGATAGCTACCTGTTGTGTACTAGGTTCTCCTGTTTTAGCCATGAGACATCTGTTCTAACTATTGTTCTCCTGAACTGGTTTGGGAACATGTTCAAGGAAAGCAGTCATACAAACTTTGTCTTCTGATGAGTCTTCCTCCTCGTCTGAATCAGACTCTGAGTTGCCCCACAGAGAAGCAACCGTGGCTCTTTTAAACGCTTGTTTCTTGTTCATCATGCTTTGCTTATCCTTCCAGTTAGGATATTTTTTGATGAGATGTCCAACTTCTCCACACTTGAAACAACCTGCATTAGAAGAGTTAGACTTATTGGAATTCTTAACCTTCATGAATTTTCTCTGGTTTCTGAAGTGCTTCTCGAAGCGTTCGGCCATCATTGCAATATCATCTTCTTCATCTTCATCAACTATTCCCTTCAATGCAATGCCCTTTACTGGTTCCCTGTCCGTTTTGGCATGAACCAACATCTCATGTGTCATGAGGGAACCGATCAACTGTTCTAGTGTAAGAACAATTAAATCTTTAACCTCATACACGACAGTCACCTTTGCTGTCCAAGGACTTGTAAGGCTTCTAAGCATCTTCCTTACCAGGTCCTCGTTAGTAAAGTTCTTACCAAGTGATTTAAGATCATTTACTATAGTCATGAAGCGTCYAARGCAATCATTTATATTCTCGTTTTTGTTCATATTAAAAGCTTCATATTTTGACATAAGTAAATCAATCTTAGAACGTTTTACCTCGCTGGTACCCTCATATGCAAGTTTTAGGGTATCCCAGGTCTCCTTTGCTGATTGACATGCTGAGATCCTGTTGGTCTCGTTCTCTACAATGGCTTGCTGTAGGATGGACATGGCTTTAGCATTCTTCTCCAGTGACTTGTAGTCTGTGCTTATGTATTCGCTTTCTTTCTTCACATGAACCACACCTGATGAATCAATCTGCTTGACCACGGCTGGACCATTCTTCACAATCATCCAACATTCATAGTCAATGCCCATGATGATGTTCTGCATTCTGTTCTTCCACCAGGCATAGTTCTTTCCATTGAACTTGGGAGTTTTGTTGTCGTATACGATTGCTTGCATCTCCCCAGTACTCATGATCATTTTCTCTAGGTGTTCACTACTACAAAATAAGTCAAAGAAACCATGTAAAATAGGCTAAAGAAACCACAATAGAAGGGGTTTCTATCTCAGTGGTCTCTTAGCCTAAGAGACCCATTGTAATGTCTGGTTAATTTGATAAACCAAAAGACCACTTTTTAACAAAAAGTGGTTTCTTTGAACATTTTAGCTGTGAATACATTTGATAGCAAGGAGATCTTATTTTGATGAAGAGTGATCTCTTAGGTAACATTAAAGAGTTCACTTTTACCATAAAATGGTTTCTTTTATAGTAGCTAAAAAAACCACATTTTCTTCTAAATTGGCCTTTTATTGTACTAGTGAATCAAATCTCGTATAATGTATCATTTTTTCATTATTGTTACTCTTAAGCTATAAATACTTGTAGTGTATTATATACACGAAGAACACAAACAAGATCTTACACCAAAAAATGTATATATTTAGTTAACGTTAATGTTAATTACAAAAATTTAATAAGTATCACTAATTCTGCATTTACATCAAGCTACAATAAGAGTAACACAGGGAGGACAACAATTGAGGAGAATAGAGGTAACAGTAGCCGCTAAGCACAACAACAATAATGGCAGCATCTCAATCCAAGAAGCTAGTAAGAGAGCCCAGTAGCAACATAACCCACTGATTCGGCCAGATGAGATATATATTATGCCGATGATATAGGGTCTCTTTCTCCAAAACCAGGAAGATAATATGTTATCAAATAAACACCAAATTCCTCTAAGAGAGGAACCTTGAGTCTAGGGATCCCTGCAAATTTAAATACAAACTTCATGATCTGTCGTCACAATAGCATGTTTCTTTTTCAACTTCTAAAATCATCAACATTAATGGTACGCATATAGCTATTCCCTTGACACTTTAACATGGGCAAAGGCATTTTAATTTTAAAGTTAAGATCAGAATCATAAAATGAAAAATAATTAGTACTTGAGTACAAGAAGTACAGTACACAGTCATGGATAAAAAGAAACAATGCTACAAAAAAGCAAAAAATTGTACTTGTAAGCCTAGTAGAGAGAAAAGATTATGGCACACACAATTATGGATACTCAAGCAACATGAATGGAAACACCTTGCTCTTCATGGGATAACTTTCATCGTCAAAAAGCGAGTGCTATATGCTTAGCAGTTAGCATTAAGAGGAGGTGCATGCACTTTAATTTCTTCACCACAAGAGTAGAAAGTGGTGGTGGTGGTGGTGGGTGGAAAACGGGAACTATTATCCTCATTTGAGGGGATATACGAGATATTTACCCCGCTCCACCTAGGCTAATTTTCATCCCCATATTAGGATAATAATTACCCCCACCTCTCCCCTTTTTAGTCACAAAATAATGTAATTATTCATCTATCACCATCTTAGCTCACATCTTTTCTTCTTAATTTTCTCAAGTTATTACTTTTATTACCCCTTTATACATTATCCCCATATCAAGCATGGACAAAAAATAAAACATTACTTAACATAAATATCAATATATAAAGAGGTTAATAGAGTTACACAAGTGTAAATACTAGACAAAAGGGAAGAATATGGAAAGATCGGTTTCAACCAAGATGAGACCCACATATAGCCATATTGGTGATTGCATTTCTCTGGTCTTGACATTATTTAACAGGAGTAAAATTTAGATTTCGTGAGTTTTGCATAGAATGAGGCTTGTCATTAAAAATAAACATATGATAGGCCATTTATCGTTTCTATACCACTTAAGTCCAACTGATTGTCCACAATTCAAACTTGATTATTGTTAGAATAATATTGTACTAATAAAGTTCACATTTAAACAAACCAAACAGTAGATTGCTAGCATCATCCCATTTTATAAAGTAGCCACAAATTTATTCAAAAATATAAGCTAATGTCAATTAGCATTAGTACTAATCTAAACACAAAAGTAAATTCCTTTGAATGATCCAAAATCAAGATAATATTTCAAATTTTCAAGTCTATTAAATCAAGCTAAACCTATTATAAAAATCGACCACAAAAAATAACCAAAGTAACAATATCCCAAGCATACTTCATCTTCTTTAGTAAAAAATATACTTCGTATAAGTTAAAAAAAGCCACAACAAGAGTAATCCATCAAGGACAGCAACAGGGGAGTATAGAGGTAGTAGTACCAACTAAACACAATAACAACAACAACTCCACCAAAACCAGCAGAACAACCAGTAGCAGTAACTTCGATAAGGCAAAAGCTAAGATGACAATAGCATCAACTTTGGTCAAGCCGAAGACAAAAATACCAGTAGCTAGACAGTAGACACACCTACCTAAATGCATTATCTTAAATGCATCATTCCAAGCATATCGATTTGCTGTTGGCAAGCTAAGAATAGTTTCCAACATGTAGTTGYAATTTTCARTAAGMAACTAAGAACAATAYAGTATTCATTTGTCTATTTGTCAAGCAACYGAGCAAGGCATTCAAACATTTCTTGCATTATTGAATTCATTTAAATTACTTTAAATAAAGATGAATYACAAACTCCAGTCCTTATAATGATATCAATAAGAATCGTAAGCATAGGTTGCAATTTGCTAAAGTCATCTTCACTTTCATTGTCAACTAATTATAATCAGTTAATCGCACATATGTGGGACATACAAAAAAAAATARTTGAACCCAAAAAATCAAATTGTGATTCAACCTAATAAAAATCAAAAAGTAATAGCACCAAAAAATCATAGYATAATTGGAAACAAGAAATCACACCAAAATTCACACTACTTTAGGTATAGACTTATACTATAATTCAAACCCAATAAGTTTGAGCCGATTAACCAATACATAATTCGAACCTAAAAACCCATTGCAGGAATGAACAATATAGATGAAAATGTTAATCATAAATTACCTCGAATTCGAATGTCACAACACGGTACAATCGTGAATGGCTTGGTGTAATTTGAGAATTCTACAATTCCGTTAGCAATTTCAGTTCTAAAATCTCTTCGCATAAACCTCCGATTATCCCTCAATTTGGAACACTTCAGTTTGCGGATGTAAAAATTGAAATATTATCGCTTCTAGAATTGCAGAAGAGTGAAATGGGGAAGTTATAGAATTTTAGGAAGTATAGAAAACTGTAGCATGATTATTTTTAAAATATTTTAAAAATTAAAAATTTTTGAGTTACTAATCACTAATAATTGGTTGGTTCATTAATTAAAAAATAAAAAACCACATATTCCAAATTATGATTTCTTTTCTTGTAAAAACCCTTTTTAATTAAGAAGTGATTTCTTTTATAAGTCAATTAAAGAAACCACTTTTGTAAATAGAGTGGTGTCTTGGTTTGTTCAACGTAACCAAATTATTTTGGAAACCTATTTTTAAGCTTAGTGGCCTCTTTGAWTTTAAGCAAAGAAACCTCTTAAGGAATAAATATGATCACTTTTGATTTAAAGACCACTTGTAAATTTTGTTTGGTTTCTTTGCACCGGTCTTTTAGACACATTTTGTAGTAGTGGTTAACCGTACAAGAAGCTTAGGCTTTGATACCAATTGAAGGTTTCCCGAAGGTATTAAAGAGGGGGGGTGAATTGAGTGCCTACTAAAATTTTTGATTATGTACTTTTTAGTAGAGTAGACCAGTTGGACTAGTCTCGCAGCGGAATAAGTGTTAAACAGTATGTAGAACAATATCGAGCAATAATAATAAAGACACACAAATTTAACGAGGTTCACCCAACTCTGGGCTACGTCCTCCTATCCTAGTTACTTTTATTAAATTTACTCCGAAATAACAAAGCAACCCTCACTCGCAATGTACGTGAACTCACACATACAATTGTCACCCCACACTCAATCTAAGTGTGCTAGATCGCACTTAAACTCACAAGCACTCGCAACTGAACTCAAAATTGCTACCCAATCACCAACCCCTTCGTTGGTAATTTAATACAACTCACTTATTTATCAAGTACTCACTTTATTAGTTTACAAGAGTATTTGATCGCTCAATATGTGTGCACTCTTGTATATGAACGATGCTTGCTAGATCTAGGCTTTGGACTTTTTCTCTTTCTTTCTTTCTCTTAAAAATACACCTTTTAACAACGTGGAGAGAAGTCTTATTCATGAGTCTATATGCATGGATATTTATAGCCAAAGGCCTAGCGATTACTAGTGATGCAAACCTAGATATAAGAGATAAATAAAGATATATCTACTTCTTATATTTTAGGAAAGTTTCATAAGATATTATTCCATACTTAGATAATATAATATCTTATGTTACTTTAATTGCATCTCAAAGAATTACCATATATCCAAACATATATTCTCACCAGATCATCTTTGAAGTTTCCATAAAACTGTTTTAAAGAAAAACTTTCCAAAAAATATTTTTAAGAAAACTTTCCAAAAATCTTTTCTTGCTCGACAAGATGATCCGTGTTATGAGAACAATACAACTGTTCTCCCAAGTGGTAGGTTCAAAGTCAATCAACCAACTAGTTTAGTTGCCTTCAATTCTAAGAGAGAATGTTCGAAGCCCAATGCCATCAACCAATAATACCAGCACGCAACAAACACATTCACTACTACAAAAATCTCCTAAGAGACCGGTTTAAAAGGACCTAAGAGACCGTTACACAACCGGTCTCTAGCTAAGAGGGCTCTTAGGTAAGAGACCGGTAATTTTTTGCGGTCTCTTAGGTTTATTTAAGAGACCGGTTGTACAGATAATCGGTCTCTTTGGTCTGATCAGAAGAGACCGGTTCTGACACTAAGAACAGGTCTCTTATGTATTTAATGTTTTATATATTGACCACTCAAAGAGACCGGATTTTCTGCTTCACCGGTCTCTTAGGTTTCCTTTAAAATAAAAAAAAATATTACGCCAGCTGTAATAATACTAATACATAATGCTTTTCTTTGCTTGGTACTCCCAAATCAATATACGATACYGCCAATATTGTTCAAAATTCAAATAAAGCAACTCAAACTTATTTTAAATTAAAAGGATACAGAAATTTCAAAGAATAAACTTTGAATTACAATATACAAGTAGTTTTTTTTAAAAAAAAATCAAGCTTCTACATGCAGTATAAATTACAAACAAAAAAAATTATTAATACCCTTTCATAATTAACAAAGTTCACTGCTTCAACCTTATGTCATAATTTTTACACCACCAAGTCCACCTTCGTTGCTGCTCAACCCACCATCTCTACTTAGTTGCATTTGTTTAAACCCGTCATCGTTGCCCACCATCTCAAGCCATGTGCCGCTTTCGCCACATCTACAATTATACAATTATGAAATTACYATTAGAAGATGAAGAATCTKCCATTTGCACAACATATTCACCTAAGTAAGATGAAAATTAAATTWAAAATAGCCCAAAAAATAAATAAATAAGCTGAAYTACCTMGAAAATCGTCCAAAAATCGAAAAATTCCCCCAAAAAAACTACAAATCTGAAAATCTAGTAATTGTTTTAAAGAACGAAAATCAAAAAACAAAAAATGAAATCGAAAATAAACTAGAAATGAAACCGTAAAAGAGGAAATCTAGAAAAAAAATCGAAGAAAAAAATTAAACAGAAAATTGAAGCAAAATGAAACAAAAACGAAAACCCAGAAACACAACCCAGAACAATCGACAAAATCAAAATTGAAAAAAACGAATAAAAATCTACAACAAACCAAGAAAAATAATAATAATAAAAAAAAAACACAACCCAGACAAAATTCAAAAAAACGAATAACAAAAGATAAAAACGAAATCCTAGGAAAACAACCCAGAAAAATCGAAAAACAAATTAAAAAAGTTATAATTTTTCAAAGATATAGTAATATTGTAAAAAACGATACGAAAAAAATCAAATCGAATCCAGGATATTATTTTTAAACGAAATAAATTGAAAAACACCAAAAACATCGAAAAATCTCAGAAAACATACTCGAAAAAAGAGTAAAACCAAAAACAAAACGCGTGAAAACTGGTGAATGAAACAGAAAATCGAAAAACATAAACAAAAATCAGAAATCGCAAAAAACAACAAAAAAAAATTGCAGAAATGAAAAAAATGCAGAAATGAAAAACAAAAACAAAAACAAAGCAAGCATTCAAAACTTTCCTGAAAGATGCTTCACGTCTGATTTGCGATGCGTGCGATTAAGCGAAATTACTCAAGCGAAACAACAAAAAAAAGCATTCAGAAATGAAGATGTTTGAGAGGAGATGATATGGGAGAGGAGAGAGAAGGGAGAAGAGAGAATAGGTGCATGCGTGAAGTGGGATGAGTGGAGTGAGTGGAGTGAGTGGAGTGAATTTGATATAAACAAACCGTCTGATGATGAGTGGATGATATAGAATGGCGTGAAATGGAATCCAATGTTCTAGTCCAGCCAAATAAGAAAAAAATTTTAAAAATTAGAAAATCAAAGAGACCGGTTATACTTTTAACCGGTTTCTTTGTGTAACTTTAGAGATGTGTTGTTAATAACCGGTCTTTTATAGGAATTTAAGAGGCCGGTTTTCATGAATATCCGGTCTCCTAAGTTAAGAGACCGGTTTTCATACACCACCGGTCTCTTAAAACTGGTGCCTAATCCAATTTTTGTGGTAGTGATTCATGTACTAATACAACAAGAAGACTTATTCTAATCCTAGAACTAATCTTCAATGTTCTTCAACTTCTCGAAGCTTCCTTGATCTTCAATATAAGCACTATCTTCTCGAGTATTCCTCGAAGGACTTTCTACTTCAATAGTTGGAATTCCTGTATGGCAAACACATATAGCAATTTGCACAATATAACTTGTTAGCATATATGTCACTATCTTTCAAGTGACCAAGAACAGTATCTCAGCTGTTCAGACCAGCTGTATTCATCATACCAAAGTACCTGTTCTTGCAATTGTTTGTCATCACTCAAGATACTAGGGAACTCAACATAGAGAAGTTAAGTATGAGTACTCAAGATTTAAGTGCCATTGGTTATGATAGCAAGACACCAAAGTTTAACGGAAGTAACTATGCTTAGTGGAAGAATAGGATCAAGAATGTGATCATGGGGATTGACTATGAGTGTTGGCTGGTAGTCAGAAATGGTACAAACACAATCGTGAAGAGTTATTTTGAAGGGAATAAGATTCCAAAAAAAAAACAATGAGTTGGTAACTGCTGATTACAAGTTGCTTGAGAAGAATGCAAAAGCAATGTCCATATTACAACAGGCCACAGGTGACACAGAGTACAACCGAATCTCTGTATACAGTAGTGCAAAAGAGATTTAGGATACTCTTGAACTTGCTTATGAGGGATCCAGCGAGGTAAAAAAGATCCAAAATTGATTTGCTTATTTCTAAATATGAATTGTTTGCAATGAACAAAGGTGAAAAGATCAATTATTGTTTTTCGTAGATTCATGACAATAATCATTGATCTTAGATCCCTTGGCAAAAGTTTTTCTGATGAGGATCTTGTGAGAAACGTATTGTGCAGTTTAACAGATGCATGGACAACCAAGATCACTACTATCTATGAAGCCAAGGACTTGTCTACTTTGTCTCCGGAACAGCTGATTGGTTCCCTCATGACTCATGAATTACTGATTGACTCAAAGTCTGAGAAGGAACCTTTCAAGAATGCTATGATAACATCAATGTGGGGGTGATTCTGACTCAGGTTTTGATAATAATGAAGAATCACCTAACCCTAGTGTTTGCATGACTGCCTTTGCAAGCATCAAGGGAAACAACACTGATCCCAAAGCCAGAAGGGGAACCAGCACATTCGAAAAATATTTGATGGCCAAGAAGGATCAGATGCATGAACACAAAGTAAACTTAGAACAAGTTAGGGAAGATATGCATGAGTATGATAGAGACAATAGGATTGCTTGTATAGACTCTTTATTAGATGAATGCTATAAACTGGGTGAAACATACATAACTGGTCTCCCAGGGAAACCACATGGATCAGAGAATTCCAAAGAGGTAAGTATGTTATGTCTAAGGACATGCATGTTTGTTATCATTGTGGTATGAATGGACATAAAATTCATAATTGTCATACTAGAAGACATAGTGTGAACAAGAACAATAAACATGTGAAGTTGGTCTGGAGAAGAAAAGACCAACTAGATGCAAATGTTGTGGAAAAGGGACCCAAGAAAGTTTGGGTTTCTAAATCTAATGTTTGATTTGTTCTTGCAGGCTAAAGTGAAGAGAAGTACCTATTGGTATTTGGATAGTGGATGCTGAAGACATATGTCTGGAGATAAAGAGCAATTTCTCTCACTAGTAGCCTTTGATGGAGGAAGTGTCACCTTTGGAGATAACAGCAAGGGAACCATCATTGGTTTAGGTAAGGTAGGTAAGACACTTTCAAATGCAATTGATGATGTATATTATGTTGAAGGCTTGCAACATAATCTTTTGAGTATTTCACAACTATGTGACAAACGTAATAGAGTTGAGTTTCAAGCCAACCTATGTCATATAGTTAACTCACAAACAAGTGAACTTAATGTGAGGGAACCAGGAGACATGATGTTTACTTTACATTCTTGGATCAAGTTCCTCAAGTTAAGTCTGTCTGTTTGATAGCTATTTCAGATGATAACCAATGGATTTGGCATATGAGATTTGGACATGCAAGCTTGACATTACTGAGTAAACTTTAGTCTCAAGACTTGGTAGTAGGACTTCCTAACATCAAGTATGAGGCAGATAGAGTTTGTTCAGAATGTGTCAAGGGGAAACAGGTCAAAATCTCTTTTAAGTCTAAAACTGTTTTGAGTACCAGCAGACCCTTCGAACTTTTACACATTGATTTGTGTGGTCCCATGAGAGTTCAAAGTCGAAGAGGTCATAGATATGTCTGTGTTATTGTTGATTATAATTCTAGGTACACTTGGGTAATAATGCTCCACTCAAAGGATGAAACATTTGATGAGTGTGTTACTTTGGTGAAACAGGTGGAGAACCAGCTTTCCCACAGGCTGTTCTCTGTAAGATCAGACCATGGTACTAAATTTGAGAATGCTGACTTTATTGGTTATTGCAAGGAACATGGTATAAGTCACAACTTCTCAGCCCCTAGAACATTTCAGCAAAATGGTGTTGTTGAAAGAAAGAATAGAACTCTTGAGGAGATGGCCAGAACAATGCTTATTGAGAGTGGTCTCCCTAAGAGTTTCTGGGGTGAAGTTGTTGACACTGCTTGCTACATACTAAATAGAGGCCTCATAAGACCTAAGCTGAAGAAAACCCTTTATGAACTCCTGAAAGGTAAAAAAATCCAATATTGCATACTTTCGTGTCTTTGGATGCAAATGCTATGTACACAATAATGGAACGAACCAGCTTGTTAAATTTGACACTAGGAGCGATGAGGGAATCTTTCTTGGATAATCTGCTCAAAGTAAAGCATATAGAGTTTTAACAAGCACTACTACAAAAATTTGATAAAATACCATATTTAAGAGACCGGTGTGTCTTAAAACCGGTCTCTTAAATTAAGAGACCGGATATTTTTGAAAACCAGTCTCTTAGGTATGTCTAAAAAACCAGTTTTCCATAACACATCTCATAAGTTGATTAAAGAAATCGGTTTAAAGTACCACCGGTCTCTTTGATCTAATGGGCCCAAGTACCACATCACAGCCATATATTTCCTGTCACTCATCCTTACCTTTATTAAATACACACATTACACAAGTCACACAACTCTCATCCTCACTCCACACTCTCACGTCCTCTCAACTTACCCTCTCTCTCTCTCCTTTTTTTTCTGCAGCTTCCCTCTCCTCTCTCTCATCTCACATTATTTTTCCTTTCAATTTTACAAACTTCCCTCATTTCTCACATTTCTTCTACATCTTTATCCTTGCTTGAGTAAAATCAAAGTCATTTTTTCCCTTGATTTTCATTCGTTGGTTGTTTTTTAGAAACATTTGAAAGGTAAATTTGTACTTAATGCATATTTATTTTGCTTTTTTTTGTTTTTTTCGGCTTTCTAGTTTTTTAGATCCAGATTTTGTTCATTCATTTTCGTTTTAGTTTTAGTTGATTTTTTGAGTAAGTTTAAAGTTTTTTGTCGATTTTAAAATTTGATTCGATTTTTCGAAGTTTTTTCGATTTTATAATTTTTTGAATTCGATTTTTTGTCAATTATTTTTAAATGCGTAGTTGATTCGTTTTTTGGAATTTTTAATATTTTGGGGGTGATTTTCGCTGTTTTGTTTACAATTCCCTTCTTTCTCGTTAATTACTAAGTTAACATCTAGTTGTAAATATTTTCTTCTGTTTTTTCGGGGTTGGTTTTTTCGTTTTCCTGGGTTGGTTTCTTTGCTATCATTATTCATCATCTTTGTTTTTCTACTGTTTTTTAAAATTTTATGAGTTCTTTTATTCGATCTGTTTTTTTTCATATTGGCTTTCAATTTTTTTTTCTAGTTTTGATGTTTTTTTTTTATTTATCTTTGTCTAGTTTGTAGTTAAATTAGAAATAATTTTTGGGTAGTTTTCTCTATCATGAACTTGATATTTGTTGCTTTTGTAGTCTTTTTTTGCTTGTTAATATCGATTTTTTTCCTTGGTTTTTTTCCATTTTTTTTATGTTATTTTTCCTTGGTTTTTTTTTTCCATTGAAATCTTTACTGATTGTTTTTTTTTGTATGCATTTATAGACTTGCAGTGGATCGACTAAGCTGTGTAGATGACGATGAAGAAATTTAACAAAATTACCACTTAAGTAGCAAGTCACCAGTGCAAATGTTTTGTTTTTTGTAAATTATTATTGTAATTGAAAGTTTGATTTTTGTAAATTATTTGCAATTCAAAGTTTATTCAATGAGAATTTTGTATCTTTTACTGACCTTGTAAAATCGGAATTTTGTTATTATGAAATTTAAATAAGTTTGAGTTTACTTGAATTTTGAACAAATTTGTTGGATGTATGACATTTTGATTTTGTGTCTTGGGATTACCAATTATTTGGCAGTATTAAGAAATAAATGTAGAAATATTTATATTTTTTTTGAAAAAAAAATATCGAAGAGACCGGGTATTTAAAACCGGTCTCTTAGTCTATCAAAGAGACCACACATGACACAAAAACCGGTCTCTTTGATACACCTAAGAGACTAGTTTTGTGTCAGACACGGTCTTTTATGTTGTAGTTTAAGAGACCGGTTTTTTAAAAAAGGGGTCTTTTTGGTTGATTGAAGAGACCGCAATTTTTAACCGGTCTCTTCACCTAAGAGCCCTATGAGCTAGAGACCGGTTGTAATGTAGTCCCTTTGCCCAATTTTCACCGGTCTCTTAGCGCTTTTTTGTAGTAGTAAAGAGAACTTTATGTGTTGAGGAGAGTGTCCATGTTGTTTTTGATGAATTTAACATGTCTTCTGAGATTGCACATGTAATACCCCATATTTTTTATTTAGTAATTGGCTATATTACATGTGTTAAGTTTCGGGACGAAACTTATTTTAAGGAGGATAGATTGTAACACCCCGTATGTTTATAACTATTATTTAGTAATTATTCATAAACTATGCTATAAAACTGATTTTATATCTTATTTTATTAAAATAATTATTTTTGAAGGTATATATATATATGTGAAAAAAAAAGTTAAACCTAAAACTACTCATAACAGTATCACGCACAATTCCTCCTTCTTCCTTTTCTTCTTCTTCTTTTCCCCATTATTTCAATCTTCTTCCCTTTATTTTATTCTTCAATCATAATCAACATATACAATATCCAATTCATTCCTTTAATCAAGAAAGTTTTAATTTCAAGTTTAATTTCGAATTTTGTTTGATTTTATTGCAAATTTGATTATTTGATAAATTAGGGTTCTTGAAGGAAATTGATTATGGGAAAATTGTGCTATGCGAATTTGTGTAGCAATTCATGTTTAGTGTTTGTTGTTGTTTGGATAATTCGTATTCTAACTGCAAATTACCGTCGTCGTTCTTTATTCATGTCAAGATTTAAGAGTAGTTGGAATACTATAGGCTCTGTTTTGATTTTGCTATGAATTCTACCTTCGGCACTCAGTTTCAAGGGTCAAGCGAGCTCCGTTTGGTCCTCATAACCACTTAAATCGAAGATCTTTGAGTCTAGTTTGTAATGGTACAATCAAAGTTTAATGGGTAATCATAAAACGACAGTTATAGCCTCTGTAGTGAAGCATGTCCTGAACCTGCGCGAATTGTGTTTGTGTTGTTGTTGTTGTTGTTGTTGTTATGTACTTGTGTGATATCGATATGGTTGTGTCATTAAAGGTGTTAATAGGGGCTTTGTTAGTTTCCGGTTTTGTATGATGTTTTGGGCAATTAGAGTTGGTTTTAAGGCATGTTTTGGTGCCTGTATTACGGTCTTAGCTATTATGGTGTACTGTCATGCTGCTGCCTCTGTTTTGGAGTTTTACTCGTTGCTTTGCTTGTTTTTAGGCTTTAACTCCTGCATAAACGTTGTAGTGCTCGAAAAGTAGACAAATTTAGGGAC
Source organism: Bassia scoparia (assembly GCA_008642245.1). Lineage (NCBI taxonomy): Eukaryota > Viridiplantae > Streptophyta > Magnoliopsida > Caryophyllales > Amaranthaceae > Bassia > Bassia scoparia. The sequence goes on along the minus strand of SNQN01006331.1, from coordinate 6,424 downwards.
AAGACTTACCCAAATCGGATTTGTATGCTAGGAGTTATGCCTTTTGCAATATTGTTATGCCTTTTGCGATTTCACATTTGGTTTATTGTTTTCTTTAGACGATTAATAAGACTTCCGCTGTTTAAAGTTGAGTTGAGGATTTTTATATCTTGGACTATAATAATTATTTAGAGTTTTATTTTAGTTGGACTTTAATAGTTAGTTTATCTTTTCAGTTAATAAATTCAATTAGAACAACAACCTTGCGATTACTATATTTAGTTATCGCGGCATAACAATTTTTATATTTTCCTAGTTATTATTTTATTACAGGTTATATCTATTATTATTATTTTATATCGGAAAAATCAGGGATGTTACAGCACAGGTTGAACCTGATGAGGTGATTGGACACATGGAGTTCACAGGGAACCATGCTGCTAGTTCTCTAAATGAAGAGCAAGCTAATCTAGGCTCACCCACTGGTCCACCAAATAATGATGGTGGAGGGCATAGAGAAGAAGATGAAGAGGACACAGATAGGGAACCAGGACCTGATGGTGCCCCAAGTGATAGACAGGTAAGAATTTCAGGGGGAACAGAAGATCACACGGATAACAATGAAATAACTCCTGAACTTGAGGTAAGAGAGGTAAGGGGAAACAACAAGAATGAGAATACTTTTGGTTCCTCTGAAGAGGAAGAGAGTCATGATTCTGCTGGTTCCCAAACAAATCATAAAGCACAAAATGATATTACTACAAAACGTTTTAAGTATGTTTCTTCTCACCCCCCCGATCAAACAAGAAGAAGTGTTTACCAAAAATTTTGTGCTTTCTCTTCATTCCTGTCCAGTGTAGAGCCAACTGACTACAAAATGGCCTTAATTGATCCTGAGTGGGTTCTAGCAATGCAAGATGAGTTCAATCAGTTCAAAAGGAATGAAGTTCGGCATCTTGTACGTAGACCTATGGAGAGGTCAGTCATTGGTACAAAATGGGTCTTCAGAAACAAATTGGATGACCTTGGTACCATAGGCCGAAATAATGTAAGGCTAGTTTTGCAAGGTTACAATCAACAAGAAGGGATAGATTATGATGAAACTGTAGGACGTGGGCCGCGCCCTCGCGTATAGCGGGCGCGCGGCTTGGTACTACATCGAGGTGCTTTGCGTGGGCTTGAGCCACGGAACCCGCACGTGAGTGCGTTGGGGTAGTGTTGTCGAGTAAGGGGAGTCGCCACGTGCCTATAAAGGTTATTCACGGACCCGAAACGTTGGTGCCAAATTAATGCCCCACGTCTGATCCAGTAACCAGTTGTGGGTTCGGGACATGTACGAATCAGATCTGTACCCAATTCGCCCGCATGTACGGCCTCTACTCGGTCTCATGCATTCATTCATCACGATTATTAATGCACATAACTTACAGTTTTAGCACCTTAGAAGCGTACTAACCTAAAATTACTATGAAGTATGTTCTATTATGCACAAGACTACCTAACTAGAAATTGTGACCACTTTGCATTAATCAAGTTAAAACGGTGCCTAAAAACCGGTTGTCCATAGTTAATCTGATTTAAAAGTGATTCACATAATTTCCGTCTTTGTTTAGCAAATAATACAAATTATACAACAATGACAATATGAAGTATATGAACTTCAAAATATATGCAAACTCGTCTTACCCTAATTCTGCAAATAAAACAAAGTTAGTTTGTAAAACGAAGCGAAACGAATCTTCCGCTTGAATCGCTATATAAAGACAAATAAAAAATTGTTAGTTCATGATGAAAAAAACGAGCGCAATGAATCTTTCGCCTTGAATTGCTATACAAGAATAGAAATCGTTAGATTGACAAGGGATAATAATAATAAAAATGAAATGAAAGAATGAAACCAAAACAATGAAAACTTGAAAACATTGTGAATCCTACATATTTACTTGAAACGATTAAGAGTGAGTTCTACATGTTTTATTGGATCAAAACTCGTAATAGTTATTAATTAGATTGAAAAAGGATATGTTTAGTGGCGAGTAAACTTGTTATTGCTTGTTGATTCGAAAGAGAATCGATGCTTTGAATTCAAAAACGAATGTGTTTAGAGTGTTTTGAGAGAGAGAGAGTAGACGTATGTCTCGGGAATTGTGTGTGTTCGGACTGAGCAAGCAAGCATGTATTATACAGCAGAGGAAACGAGGGGGAAACCCTGCGTATATACGCAGAGACGCTAATAGCGGTCCTGCGATATACCCAGGTTTGCGTATTACGCAGGCTTGCGTATATACGCTGCCCTATCGTTTAATATTATTTTTTTTCCAAAACCGAAATATTTTGATTTCCCTCGATTTTAATTCGTGATTTCCCTTGATCGACGCACCTAGACACCTTGCTCTCCAAGCAAGGAGTTCTAGAGTGTTCTAGAAGGTTCACGTATTTCCGGAGTATTTTTTGGTATTTGTATTTTTTTTTGGTATTTTCTGCGTATAAAAACTTATAAAATCTAGAAAAATGTAGAAAAATTAGAAATAATCGTAAAATAACTGGTGAGTCAGATAATGTGAGGTGTGATGAAAGTGGAAATTATGGAGATCACACCATATAAATTATTTAAAATCTAAAAATAGAAAGAAAACCTAAAAATAGAAATATTAAATAATAAAAGAAATGTTTTTTTCCCATTTTATTTGTCCTTTGCTCATCAGTTTCGAGTATGCCCACGTATTTTCAACTTCGTGAGTTCAAAGCATCTTTTTCTAAGTCGAAACAATCGCGAGACGCGGTATGTTTCATCACTGATTACTCTTTTGGGGAGACATTTTTAGGTGTCTACAGAAGCCCACTTTGACTGGTCTGAAGAGACGATAGTTCTCGTAAGACGAAAGTCAAAGTATTCGATTCGGGACGGAGAGCAACTCAAGAAGTTTTGCGACCTGAGTTACCCTTTACGCCGGTACCGTCAAAAAATGTTAGTTTTACCTTTACCGCGCCCTGCGGTGTTATGCCCTTGGAAGCGCCTGATCTTGGGTGTTTTCTCCCTACGGCTGACCTTGGCTTTTCAGGAGAAATGTGATGCGATTCTGTCGGAAATGGTATTCCTTCAGAGATCTTCCCTAGCGCTGACCTTGGCTTTCAGGAAGAATAAGGTGATGAATACATTCGGAAGCCCCTCGTTCTACAGGTAGCTTCCCTACGGCTGACCTTGGCTTTTCGGGAAAAGAAGTGATGTAGATGCTTCCCTACGGCTGCCTTGGCTTTTCGGGAAGAAGTATGTATGTTCCGTTGGAGCGCCTCGTTCCTTCGGAAAGTTCCCTACGGCTGCTTGGCTTTTCGGGGAGAGTTGTGATGTATATGCCTTCCTCGGCTGACTGGCTTTCGGGAAGAATGTTGGTTAGCACAATCGCGTATAGCGATGAATGCGTATAGGCGTGAGGAAAATGTCATGTGTGTATGCGGAATTTCTGGTGGCGGGAAGAAATTCAAAACCCGAGAAAAGAGTGTTTATGCTTTGGAGGTTTGCTTGAATGTTGACGTTGAATTGCCTTGAAGACTCTTGGATTCTACTCATTAGGGGTATTTTGGTAATTTTGCTGCTTGAGGGTAATGTGTAATTTTGCAAGGTTTTTGAAAGTGTGCCTGATATTCCGGGAGTTTGAACAACGTTGATGATCAAAATAGTGCGCGACAAGCTAAGAAGAGGCAATGGAAAAGTCAAGTGGAGCGTATATACGCTTAAGACCTGCGTATATACGCTCAGTATCTGCGTATATATGCAGATCTTCAGCGTATAACGCTGCTGTTTGGCATGTTTTATCAGCTTGTTCCTTGTTTTTGTCATTTCGCCATTACTGCACATTTTCGACTTTGCCTCCCTTTTCTTCACAAGTCTTGCCGAATTCTTGCTTATTTTTCAAGCCTAAAGAGTTGAAGCCATTCCTTTGAAGATACACTTCAAATTCAGGTATAATCTTCTTCAATTATGAATTTTTGGTCTCATTTTTTTCAGATTTAGGGGTTTATTTTCATGACTCAATTGCTGAATTTGCTCATGTTTGTGCTTGCAATTGTTGGCATTGTGTATGCTTATGCTTGTGCTTGTGTTTGGCTTTGAGTTTGAGTGAAGCTTGATGATATGTTGCTCGAAACCTCCTAATTTGGCCGATTTCCTTATCCATTTTTGGCCAAATTTTGTTTGAAGTATTTTGGCATTTGGCTAGGCTTGCTTGGGTTTTTTGGAATGTGAATTCTTCTTTGTGATGGAATTTTGATGATTTTGGCTTGAATATTGATGAACTACTTTGAAATTTGCTTGTATGCTTGAGTAAATACCAAAGCTATAATTGATGATTACTTGCATCTTGCAATTCAAGACTTGACGATTGATAATTGAAATGCAAATTGATAACACTTGATGATGAGCTTAGACTTCTATCGATTTTCAATGCTTGTCATTGCTTTGAAACTTAACCGTTGGTTATAGTTATTCATTAGCTTGGTACGAAGCCAATTTAGTGCCACAAAAGTTATTCTTTTACTCAAAAATTGTTGTTTAAGAATCGGAAGCATAATGTCATAGCCCCCGATTTCTTATGAATGATATTTGTGACTTGCTTTTCATCACACGATGGTTAAACATTATTTCAAAGCCATTCATGTAATGTATGTCTTGAAGTTGAAATCGCTCTTGCCTATTCACTACATGAAACTTCGAAACTTTATCCATAGCTATTCACCTATGTATGGCCTTGAAAGTTGAAATTGCTTGCTTTATTCATATGTATGTTTGGTTTTCACTAAACAACAACCTTAGAACTTTATTTCAAAGCCATTGTGTAATGTATGCTTATGGGTTATGAACACCCATCCCGAAAATGGTTTACTTTGCAGGGTTGTCACACTTTTGTGTGTTTGGTATTGTCATGTGTAGCCGTTATGCTGCGATTTGTTTCTAATTGTTATATTCTTTTGTTAGGATGGCGAACCATGGAGGGAGATTCCAGACGAGGTAGAAGACGTTCCTACTCTTTTCCAGTCGAAAATGCTGGAAATGCCCATCTTGGTCTCCGGATAGTTTGGTGCATAGGGAGAACCATATATCGTCTGCCCTCTTTCAGGATTGTAAGCATATTCCTTTCTCTCTTCTTCTTTTCGTGGATTGTGGTCATTTATTGAGTTGTTTTGCCTTGTAGGAAAATTATGAGCTGCGAGGATACGGTCCATCTCACGGAGTGGCAGCTTTTTCTGTTCGGACACAACTCGACGATCCAGTAATTTATGGACTCATGGAGCATACTGGGTTTCATCATTTTGAAAAACATTAAAGCATGATGACCACCGGGCTCCTCATCCTTTCGTTCTTGCATTGTTGGAGTGGTTCTGGGACCGACCAACACTTTCCACTTTCGTGGGTGATAATGACTATCACTCCCTTTGACTTTCTATGCTCACAGGCTGACTTTCACGGGCAACCTGTGGTGATTGACCTTCTCTGAATACTAGTTCAGAGGAACTTCTCAGCTGCTGGCCCATTTGTGCTTCCTTTCCGAAGATGGAGAAGCATGTGAAGCTGGGTACTCCTGAGGGATTATGGTGGACACTGTTATGAGGCCAGCGAGCTTGGCATTATCTTGCTGTTGATGATCAACTAGCTTTTGGTACGGATGCCGGGGCTGAAGCCATTGCAATTGCGTACACCTTGCTTCTTTGAGGGATTGGACGTCTTTCAACATTATGACTTGGCCGTTTAGGTTATGCTCAGCTGTTGTGAGCATGAGGAAAGCTTGTCGAAATTATTGTCGGTGAAGGTGGCGATTAGAGGACCGTGGCGAGTGATTGAGGTATTACTTTGCCCTTTGTATCTTTGTCTGTTTTCGCTAACGTGTTGACTTACTTGTGATGTTTTGTTGCAGTGGGCTTATTCTTATCTTCGCCCTCTAGCCCCAGCGCTCCTGGACCTCCACAGTTCCTGGCTGCTATGTCGTTGGGCGCGACGTCAGACTTTGAGACCCCAAGATCTCTGATGACACTCGTAAGAAGATCAACGTATGAAGGCTCCCGAGGTAGATATCTGCCGGGTTTTCTCCTTTCACTTTACATATTGTGTGAATTTCCCCATGCTCTTTAATCATAGGTGCACTTTCGTCCTTTTGCGGGAGTTGATCATCAGTTGCTGCCTTAGCACTTTCCATGATTGGGACTCGTGGGTTTTCAAGACGCCTACTGACGCGGGTGTTCTATCTGGTGAGTGTAGTGAGGCAGTTATGCTCGAGTCTCCTGTGGTCCCTGCAATCTCCGGCAATGATGATGCATTCAAACTGCTTGCGGGGCACTTGAAACTGCTTTTTGAGGCCGTTGATCCACTCTCTTCTTACCGAGGGTGTGCTTATAGTGAAGTGTTTATCCCTCGCCTAGCCCTGCTGTCAAGTTCATCGTCCTCGCCGCCATG
>SNQN01006330.1:27558-39305 GCA_008642245.1 Bassia scoparia | reverse complement strand
CGAAATTTAGAACAAAAATTTCAAAAAAAATCAGATCGAAAAAAATTAAAAATCAAAAATTCAAACACAATTCATATCAAATTTCACCAATTAATTCGAACACCAATTGCAGGATAACGAACCTAAACCAAATTTCCAATTGAATTCGAACAAGATACTTGATCACAAWAAAMCAAACATAATAGCAAAAAACCAATTAATCCAACCTACAAACACCATACCACATAAGAATGTAATCTTATTCATTGATGACATTCAACAATAAATCACACAAAAATCATAGATCTAGGATTTGTTTGAATCGGAGTACAAAATTCAATCTCAGTCAATTCAAAGATAAAAAACGAAGTACAAAATTAATTGCACTAACCTGATTTATATACATTAAATTTTTTGTTTTATAATGAGACTTTATAAGTTGCAATTTCTGCCACTAAAGATTAATCAAGCAAATCATGTCAACACAATTCAAAGGCAACAAACTAAACCAATTAAATCAAATATAAAATCCAACAAATCCTCAACAATATCAAAAACCTTATTTTCTTACAATTTCGGTGACATGCAAAAAGAAATCATAAGTTGATGCAATAGCTTAAACCACTGAATCTACTAATCTAGTGCCAACATCAAAATCAAGTCGAATAAAAAAATCAAGCAAATCATCACAACATAATTCAAACGCAACAAACTAAACCAAACAAATAGAAAAAAAAACTCCAATTCCCAAAAAACAAGATTTACCTCTTTGAAACTTGTTAACTTGCGAAATCAAATTCTCCATTTTCGCAAAAAGAAGAGGTTTAGATGAAGATAGGAAGATAGGAAGATGGAAGGGTGGCAGATTAGATGAGAGGATAAGAGAGAGTGGTGTATGTGAGAGGATGAGAGAAGGAAGGGGAAAATGATGAGATGAGGAAAGAGGAGTAATGTGTTTTAGGGTTTACAACAAATGAAACCAATAGATGAGATGAGATAGTGCAACAATTAATGATTGAGATGGTGCTACAGTGAAGTTCCTATTCATTTTCCCCTTACTGTTCATTTTGTGAATAGTGTTTTCTTATAAACTTTTATATTGTAAGGATAAGGATAAGGATATATGGCATCATTGTCAAAATTGTGTTTGTATTGTCATCTATTTTTTTCTTATTTTTTATACTTTTCTCAACACATGTCCCACCTAAACATTCTTTCACATGGTTTTGGACAYTTGTTGGGTAATTATTGGACTCTAATTTGTTTTTCTTTATGTTTAGGAAAAAATTATTAAAAACATTGAATTGACAAAATTAAAATAGCTCAACATTGTATATTTAGTGAACTCACACTATCCAATTAATCTACTGTCATTTGACTCGCTCTCGACGTTCATTGTTTAAGCTAATAGCTTTTTCCTATTAGAAAATACTTTGTTGCATTATGTGGGCGGAGGAAGAGAGAGGGATGAGAGAGAGAGAGAGGAGAGAGAGAGGGGAGGGAGACAGAGAGCGCGACGATGATGAGAGAGAATAGAAAAGAGAGAGAGTGATGTGGTATAATATTTGATCAGATCTATTGGTTAAAGGGTTTATATTGCGATAGAGAGTTGATTGTACTACCGTATATATTAATAGAGTTAGGTTCGGGCCATGTTGGAATTAGCACATTGGCTTCATAGCTACAGCGATGAGTCAGAAAGAGTCATGTGATTGAGTGTTGCAATCTTATATTGATTTTTTTTAAAACAAGGTTTGTGTACACATGGTTCTTGTTTTGTGACCATGTGTTGCGCGGAGAACCTAACAAGAGAGTTATAAATATTCTCCCCTAGACCTGATTGAAAGTTTGTGTCGTGTTTCCCATAACCCCATTAATAGTGGGAGTTTTGGGTTTGAATTGAAATGGTGTATTGACAAATTGCCCAATCCAGCAAATGCATTATTATTTTAATAGTGTGCCCATTTCATTTTGTATAATTTTGTGTTCTATCTTATTATTTTGTGTTATTACCGGTGGCCGTGTTTTCACAATCCATTCAACGCCTCTCATTCAACCCTATCCATCTTCATGAATTCAAACTCACCGCTTACGACACCTTCCACTTCCCCGTGTACAAATCACTGACCAGAGGAGGGTTATCTGCTATTACGTTAGATATTTAATGTCCACATATACTGACATGGTCTCAGTCATGATCTTTCGCAAATACGTTAGGGGACCAAGACCTGCAGAGATTCGAAATAATAAATAGCTGCAGGTTCTGTATATGCCTTCACCTTCACCCCTGATCTCAGTGTAAGCTGGACACGTGGGGTTCCTTCAATGAAACTATGATGGAGTTAGTTTTCTTTTGCCCCTTCATGTGTTTTGATTTTTTGCCGTCCATTCTTCCCCATTGCCTTTTATTAAGTTTTTTTTTCCCATCAATCGTGTTTTGGCTTTTTTTTCATTTAGTTTTTTTAAAAGGCCGTCCAGACTAAAATTTAAAGTCAATATAAGAGCTGGGATATTATGATGAGGGCTGAGCTAAGTTTTTGTTAAGGTGGGATAAAGGAAAGAATCAAGATACCATAAAAAGGAAAAACGAGGAAAAGTGGCGAATGTCAAACTTATATATGTGTCGCATAAGTCTTCTGCTCCTCTCCCTCCGCCGAATATTTATTTCTTGGTGAACCATTAGAAATCATTAAAATCAGTCGTGATGAAATTGCGAACGCTGACCCGCCTTGTATTGGTTCAGGTAAATGGCGATAAGGGTTTCGCATGGTGGAGAACCAATGATATGAACCTGACAGCCCGCCATGGGACAGGATATTACTAAGAGAAAGGCCATTTTAGAGAGGTTAGTATTATATGAACGACTATTTGATATAGATGATTGGTATTTTGAGATTCAATTGGGTAAATTCGTTGATTTTGTATTAGACAGATGGAGGTATGTGGTGATAAATATGGTATGGTTTTGGGGTGATTCAGGGGCGTATTTTAGCTGTTTTGAGGTTGGTGTTGTTGTGTTGATGATTTTGTGTTCCCTTGGTTGTATGTGGTGTGTAGCTTCCGATGTTGGGGATGTTGTGGTTGTCCCTGTTTTTTGGGGTTTCTAGCAAGCGTTTTGTGTGCTGCATGGTGGATCTATGAGCGTGGGCTATTGTTTTTGCTTTAATGGTTAGTTCCTTTTCCACCGTCATTTTTAGATTTCCCCTTATTCGTCGTCTTTTTTGCTTGTGAATTGATGATAAGTTAGGGATTTTTAATTGGGTTTGTCTGGAAGCTTAGATCATGTCGTTTTGTAAATTGGGTGGTTATAACTTTCATCTGATATTGTTATTTGATGTGTTTATTTATATTGACCATCGTCTTTTATCACGGAGTAAGGAGTGGTCCATTGGTTTAGTCCTTTGATTTAATGTGGTGGAAGATTGGTTATTCAATTAGTTAACAAATGAATATGATTCATGGGATTTCAAAGCTAATGTGATTTTTCAAGCCCTGCTATTTTTAATTTCATATACTATTAATCAAATGCATTTCCGTCTGCATTCAGATAGTATATGACTATCTAGAATCCAAGCAACAAGCCACAATAAATATCAGCATAAAGGCTGCGAGGACAAGAAAAATTATAAGTTATTCGATAATTAATAATCAACAAAGTGAACATGATTTGTGACTGTTTCAAACTACGCTAATTTTGGGTAATTTGATACATGATTAAGTCCTTTGATTCATACGTTAGCGCGTTAGTTATTCGATTAATTAACAAGCGAACATGATTAGATTGGTGTTTTTGGTTTGTCTCGTGATTGTTAGCAAAGATTTATTAGTTGCTAAATTTTGCTTGACTATGTTCTGTTTGTGCAATTGTTTGTTTGTTTTGTTTGAATTTGGCTATGCTAGAATGTGGGAGAATATGTAGATAAATTCTTAATTAGGTTTCATATAATTTGTGCATTTGTTGTTGTATATTTATACAAGTTTTGCCATTGAAGAATACAATTTGTGCATTTTCTCGTTCAATTTATATAATGTGCAGTAGTTGATTGTAAATTGGGTGAGTTATGTACCATTACAAATGGAAGGCCTTTTTTTCTAAAAAAAATATTTATTCAATTTTTTTAATAAATGTCTGACTTGATTTAGGATGATGGATGAATGTGTGGTGGTGCTGTGCTTGTTGATTGATTATTGATGTGTGCTTTTGACTGGGATTTGGTCTGGGCTTTGGTTTAGATGTTACTTGGCCCCTGTGTCGAAATATGTTGTGTTTGTGGGCTTGAAATCATATATTCTGCTTGTTTGTTTTTTTTCACATTTTTGGGATCATCTATTTATTCACTGGTTAATAGGACTGGTTTTGAGGGGTGTTGGCATTGATTTTGATGTTTGTTGCTGTTGTCAAGCTAAACGATTTTGTTTTTTTTTATTGGTTTCTACTTGCCAATTTTCCTTATATGTTGACTTACCTTTCCCTTCTTTGGAAGTGACAGATTTTTTTTCAGCTTTCTATATTTTTTCCAAAAAAATTATTTGTGGCTTCTCTGAGATTTGCTTTTTCCAAAAAATTGTGGCTGCTGTAATAAAATAGTGCCGGTGTTGTTATTGAGATTTGAAGGTGTTTTAGTAGAGGCAATAACTGTGGTGTCAGCTAATTGTTTGTTGTTAGTCCTTCATGAATAGCTTTGTTGGAATTGTTAGACTTCACGTCACATCTTTTTATCTTTGGTTAATAGGACGGTCTTTAGAAGTTATGATTTGTAGTTTGATGTTTGTTACTTGTTGTCACATTAATAGAATTTGCTTTTTTGGGGGTGATTTTATTTTGATAATTGTGATTATATGTGACTTGATTTTTACTTTTGGGAATTAGAAGTATCTATTTTCAGCCTTTTTATTTTTTTCCATTTTGGGATTTTCTATGAAATACCCTTGATATTTTGCGTTTTCTACGATATACCCTACAAATAAAATCTTCTACAATATATCCCCAAGGTTTAGTAAGTGTCTACGTGATAATCAAACGTTAATTTTTTATTATCTTAATATAATTTTTTTTTTTGGATGGTTGGTGCGTTTTATAATTGTTTTTGGTGATGGATGCTGCTATTTAAATTTATTATAATTTTCGTTTTTTTAAAAAGATATAATTAACCGTAATGAGTGGTAAAATTTAATCATTAAGGTTATATTGTGGAAGAGTATCAAACCTCAAGGGTATATTGTGGAYGGAATTTTTTATAGGGGTATATTGTAGAAAACGCAAAATCATAGGGGTATTTTATAGAAAATCCCTTCCATTTTTGTTTTATGGGTTGTAGTCTTTTTAGTCTCAGCGGCTTTTTTAATAGACTATAGTGGTCTTATAATTTAGATTTTTATGTTTTATCTTTTTACATATTAGGTGTACATTCATATTTTACATTTTACATGTTAGGTGATATTTTATATTAAACAATAAGGGGACTTCTCACACTCCTAGGTGTGTCTTTATGTGCTTGAGTTTGTGGAATGGCTTATGATTTGTACTTTGATGTTTGTTTGTTGTCACATTATAAGATTTTCTTTTGGGGGATGATCTAATTTTGATAATTTGTTATTGTATATGACTTGATTTTTACTTTTTGGGAATTAGAAGTATCCATTTTCAGCTCTTTTATGTGTTTTCCATTTCTGTTTTAGGGGTTGTAGTGTTTTTAGTCTAGGCAACTTTTTTAATAGATAATCATTATAATGTGTCCTAAGTGAGTGTTGTTTAACCTAGAGTGGTGGATTTTTATGTGTACTTTCATGTTTTACATTTTACATATWAGGTGATATTTTATATTAAACTATTATGGGACTTCTCACAYCGGTATTGTATTGTATTAWACTTTCGGATGTGAGTRTGCTTTATTGTGCTTGAGTTTGTGGAGTGGCTTTTCTTGTTTATATATATGGCATATGCACCTCGAGGAAAAAGGTGTGGTGCAAAGGTTTGGGTCTTTCCAATATCATACATCTTTTTTTCAAGGTTTGTTACTATTTTTTCTTTGCTCTTAGTTAATTTTTTTACTTCTTTTCATAGTTCTTCTCTGTTGTTGTGTGCCTATATGATGAATGTTTGAGTGTGTGTGGCMTGTGGACTGAATTGTCCTGTCTCCAAATTTTTTTTACATTGCATTTGTGATTTGTTTTGTTTGTGTGTGGTTGTGTATGTATTAAGATTGAATATCATACATCTTTTTTTCAAGGTTTGTTACTATTTTTTCCAATATCATGCATCTTTTTTCAGGGTTTGTTACTATTTTTTCTTTGCTCTTAGTTAATTTTTTACTTCTTTTCATAGTTCTTCTCTGTTGTTGTGTGCCTATATGATTAATGTTTGTGTGTGTGGCCTGTGGACTGAGTTGTCCTGTCTCCAAATTTTTTTTACATTGCATTTGTGATTTGTTTTGTTTGTGTGTGGGTGTCGATGTATTAAGATTGAATTCTCAGCTTTGGTATGTTAAGTCTTGCTGTTTTTGTTGGCGTTTCATTATGGTCTCTATTTTGCTGTGTAAGAGGTAGTGATTTTGTCTTTGTGTCTGCATACATTTTCCCTTCAAGGGTGAATTTTGTGTGTTTATTTGCTTGGGAGGTTGTTTGAGGGATTTGTTGTTGCATGTGGGGGTTGGTGGTGGTTTTGGGATCATTGTAAGGTATCGGTGTGATTTTTTCTTTGTGTGAGATGGTTTGCTTGCAGCCTGCCTCTCTGGAATGGTGGTAGATCACCATTTTAGTTGTGTTGARGGGTTGGTTTTGGTAGATTGGTAACATGTCTATAATTCCTCATATTGTTGTTCTTGTCTTATGATTTGTGACCGATGGTTTTAGAGTTACGTGTGCTGATATGTTCTTGGGTGTTTGTCTTCTGATTTCTGTGTTCTCAGTGTGTTTTGTTKCTGTTTTACGACCTTATTAGGYTGTCTTGTCTAAGTARTAGCAGACCAGAGTGGACTGTGAGATGGTTTTTGATTTGAGTCATGGTTTCATATGTTTTTTTGCGTATGTTCTTAAGCAACTTTGGAATGGCAAAAGTAATATTGAAAATTTGAACGTATTCTGGCGACTGGCTTGTTTTTTTTGCAACCTTGCTCCATACCTAACAAAAGTCGATAATAAACTTTTATAGGTGGCTCATGGCGACGACTAAGGCTGTTATAACTACAAAGCACGAAATATAGCCAATAATTGGTGGTGGAAAGACCGACTCCATGCCTGAACCAATTAACTTCATTACGATTGCACAAACACTTCAACCACTCCCCCCCCCCAAAAAAAAAATTTTCATACTTAACAAAAAAAAAACAAGCCAGTCGCCAGAATTACGTCAAATTTTCATATTACTTTTGCCATTCCAAAGCTTCTTTAAGAACATTACGCAAAAAAAACATGAAACATGACAAAAATAAAAAACCATCTCAACAGTCCACTCCTGGCTGCTCTGCTATATAGACAAACAACCTAATAAGTCGTAAAACAGCAACAAAACACACGAAACACAGAATCAGAAGACAAACACCCAAGAACATATCAGCACACGTAACTCTAAAACCATCGGTCACAAATCATAAGACAAGAACAAACATATGAGATTATAGACATGTTACCAATCTACCAAAACCAAGTCCTCTCAACACAACCATAATGTGTCTACCGGGAGACGCCATCATCCGAGAGTGTTTCATTCGGTATTGCAAATGCAAACACCATCTCGTGTACACACAAAGGTAGAAAAAAATGCCATTTGTCTATGTGAATCTGCATATATTACCTCTTAACAACTGATCCCACAAAACCCCCAACAGGGAGACAGATATAATCGTGTTCATTTGCTCCGGCGAGACATCAGGAAACAACTTATTAGAAGAGCCGACAAACATACTCTATCGTCATGCCAAAAATACGATGCAGAGAGCGTAATGGACAATAGTTCATCACCATGAAGGGAAGAGTGTTTGATTTGCAGACACAGGTACGACAAAGGTATCTAGCATCTTCTTATCACATCCAAATTTGTGTAGAAGGACTCGTATTAAAGCGATACGCCCAACGCCAAAACACAATGCATCATGTTGTAAGCATATCACAACACATTGAGATAATTCAATCTTAATGTGATCCTTCGAACACGCATAACTGGTTCTACGGATACGACTGAGTAAACACGTTATAAAAACAATACCTTCACTAATTGCAATGTATTGTAATAAACAATTTGTGTGCCATGACAGATACTGAACCAGTCCTGTCAGGCACCACAAACACAGAAGGATACAAACCATTAAATCTATACGGTTCCATGCACAACCACTAGAAGATTAAGTAGTGATGGAAATGATATAATAACATCTTTAACTAAGAGCAAGGGTGTAGAAAAATATACGTAACTTCATAGACCTGAAAATAACACGATAGCAATGATAGGAAAAGTAACTGATCTAGTTGAAAATAAAGATTAACGAACATCAATTCATGTAAGATTGTACCTATGCAAACACTCACACAAACGAAGATCAAATCACAAATCAATGTACAAAAGATTTGGAGAGGAGTAGCAGCACTGATGCATTCAGGACCCACGACACACGACAATAACCAATCGAGTTTCTCCAGTATATGCATCATTAGCACAGAATCAGTGACAGAAAACTAGGAACACGAATAGTAAAAGATTAACAAGAGCAAAGAAGATACAAATTGGGATAACAAATCCTGAGAGTCAATGAAAAACATATGTATGCATATGGGATAACGACACCCAGAGGCTGTGATCCTATCACGCTTTTTCCTATGCATATCCCCATATATTATAGTAATTTATAACAATTGATAAATCTATCGACCGAGGCGAAAGCTCGAGGGGGGCTCAGCGAATCGATAATGAGGCACACTCTATACATTCGCAAACAGTACATTCGTTATGAGCAAGTACATAATATATGAATGGTGTTAGTAAGTCCCATGAATGCAGTCTTAGAATAGTACATATCCTAATATGTAACCAATGTACCATCAACAGTACACATTAAAACATCCACCTAGCTACATATGCTAGAACACATCTACGCACCGTAAGCGACACATCATAACACAGATCATCTATCTAAAACAAGTTAGCATCGAGACAAAAGAAACTCAACAACACCTACAACACAGAAATGGTATATAACATCATAAATATGACTGACATAAATGGATCACTTTCAATTCCAAAAAGTAAAAATCAAGGACATTAACGATAGTAAGAATTATGATCAATACAAGACTGGTCTAATCCCACTAGGTCGTCCAGATAATGAGGACTACTGTAGTCAGCTTGAAACTACAAACAAGCGATCAAACCGTAAAAATGTCGCATGAAGTCCATCACAAACCAAGCACTAAGCACACATCGACCGTAGGAGTCGTGAGAAGTCCCTCTTATCGTATTAATATACAATATATCAACGCTATGACTATGTAACATCTCCACACCATATGAATGTTCAAAACCTTAATTGATGTTTAATTTGAAAGTAAGATAGCATAAAAATGAAAGCTATGTAAATTATATGTAAGAAGCCACTAGTACAGATGTGGCACCTGTCACAAAATAGTCGCGGCTGAGACAACATTATAACTAGCATATCTACTATGAGCACAGGAGTCTATACACAAGAGGAGTGGATTTGCTAATAGAGAATACCCACGTTCATGTATTCGTTTACTCACAATGGAGGTACACTGATCAAACATAATTCCCGTCACATATATCCTCGTTCTGTAGGTTTGACTAACACAGCCTCTTCCAAATATAGGACTTCAAAGAGCTATAAGATGTTGCACCACTCTGAAATTACGGTATAATTATATCTATATTGGAAAAGAACGAAAAAATTATAAATATTAAATTTAAAATAGCACAGTCATTTCAGCAAAACATATTAGATAGTGTTGAATGCTATACAGCATCGAACTTACATCGCATGCGACACAATAAAAGAATATATTACAGTAATAAAATTGAAACGTTGTATTATCACGCCCACGATCATCTTTACTAAGAGCAACTTATGGGAATATCTGCGATAAGGATTTATTGTAGGTGGTAAGTCGTAGAAGAGACGCAAACATACCTGCAATTTGAGGTATTATGTAAAATGTAACACATATAGATAGAAAAGAAATAAAAATGGCTGAAAATTAGATAGCTAACATCTAATTCCCAAAAGTAAAATCAAGTCACTATATAATCACAATTATCAAAATAAATCACCCCAAAAAAGCAAATTTAAATGGACAACAAGTAACAAACAAACTACAAATCATAACTTCTAAAGACCGTCCTATTAACCCAAAGAAAAAAGATGTGACGTAGATTCAACAATTCCACACAAAGCTATTCATGAAGGATACAACAACAATCAGTTATGACACCAAGCATGTATGTCACCCATACTAAAACCTTTCAAATCTCAATAACAACACCGACCTATTTTAGTAACTAATGTCGCAAGCCACAATTTTTTGGAAAAGCAAATCTCAGAGAAGCCACAAATAATTTTTAGGAAAAAATATAGAATGAAGCTGAAAAAAATCTGTCAACTTCAAAGACAGGAAAGTGTAAGTACGAACCACATAGAAGAAATTGCAAGCTAAAAACACTAACTAAAAACAAATATCTTATAGCTTGACAACAGCAACAAACTATACAAATCAATGCCAACACCCCTCAAAACCAGTCATTAACCAGTGAATAAATAGATGATCCCAAAAATGTGAAAAAAACAAACAAGCAGAATATATGATTTCAAGCCCACAAACACAACATATTTCGACACATGGCCAAGTAACATCTAAACCAAAGCCCAGACCAAATCCAGTCAAAAGCACACACTCAATATTATGCACGCAAGCACAGCACCACCACACATTCATCCATCATCCTAAATCAAGTCAGACATTTATTAAAAAAAATGAAAATTTTTTTTAAGAAAAAAGGCCTTCCATTTGTAATGGCTACATAACTCACCCAATTTACAATCAACTACTGCACATTATATAAATTGAACGAGAAAATGCACAAATTGTATTCTTCAATGGCAAAAACTTGTATAAATATACAACAACAAATGCACAAATTATATGAAAACCTAATAAGAATTTATCACATATTCTCCCACATTCTAGCATAGCCAAATTCAACAAAACAACAAACAATTGCACAAACAGAACATAGTCAAGCAAAATGTTAGCAACTAATTAGTAATCTTGCTAACAACACGAGACAAACCAAAAACACCAAACTAATCATGTTCGCTTGTTAATTAATCGAATAACTAACCGCCTAACGTATGAAATCAAAGGCAGAATCAGTGAATAAATTACCCAAAATTAGCGTAGTTTTTGAAACAGTCACAAATCATGTTCACTTTGTTGATTATTAATTAATCGAATAACTTATTAATTTTTCTTGTCCTCGCAGCACTTATGCTGATATATTATTGGCTTGTTGCTGGATTCTAGATAGTCAATATACTATCTGAATGCAGACGGAAATGCATTGATAATAGTATATGAAATAAAATAGCAGGCTTGAAAAAATCACATTAGCTTTGAAATCCCATGAATCATATTCATTGTTAACTAATTGAATAACCAATCTTCCACCACATAAATCAAAGGACTAAACCAATGGACCACTCCTTACTCCGTGATAAAAGACGATGAGATCAATATAAATAACACATCAAATAACAAAATCAGTT
>SNQN01006330.1:12382-27533 GCA_008642245.1 Bassia scoparia | reverse complement strand
TACCAAGCTAAGCCTCAGCTCAAAATTTAGTTGTTGGAATAATCGACGTGGGCTGTCAGGCACCTAACATTCATTTGAAACACTATCACTCCCACCAAGCCAACTTTGGTTTTTCATTCATAACTTAGGAGGACAGACATAATGTACAAATAAACACAAACAACAAATTTGCACAATTATATGAAGAACCTAATTAGGAATTCTCATTACATTATTCCCTCACATTCCGCACAAACCAAAGTCAACAAAACAACAAACAATTGCACCAACATAGAGAGAGTAAGCAAATGTTAGCAACCATTAGTACTTTTTAACAATCATGAGACTAGCCAAAAACAAAAAAAATATCAAAGAAGGCATATGTACACAATTATGGAAAGGCAGAATATATCGAAGAGTTATTATGAGAGACAAGTTCAAATAAACTCCACCTAGTTTTCTCAAACAGAAATGCCTATTTCTAACAGATGATGTCCTAATCAATACACACACTTAATTAAATAACCACACCATTAGAACATAACAAGATTTGAAGATAAGTGGAGCAGGATACTCATCATCCCTCGAATAACAACATTCTGCATATGGTAGTCTTGGGTGAGGTTTCCTTGTGTCACTCTTCTGTATGACTTTAACTTTAATCTTGAAATGATTTTTATTTTATTCCTTCAGCTGAGCTTACTGAGAGGTGTGTACTGAGGTTTCATGCTAAATAGGATTAAATGCTCACACGTTTGAAAAAAATGCTCAATTAGAGATACTCTTGTATAGGTTGAAAACAAGCATAAGAGATAGATGTCATTAATAATCATGGCACTTGAAATCCAGTTAAAAAATAAAAAAAAGTGAAGTCAAAAATAGGTGTTAAATATATATCTGTTTAAAATGGGATTTTACACACAATTACATTAGTACCCAACGGGTAAATGCAAGAGACGTGTGCATTGATGGTAAATACAGCGTCCGACTCTTTACCCAGGGAAATATCAGAAGAACACCAGTCATAGCAATAATATTTAATTGCAAATGTTAAGGTCAGAAAAGAGAGATGATTTAAAGTAGTAACAAGATATCATGCTCAGAAAGAATCTTAAAAACAATGGCAATATAAGTCTACACAAACAAGCTATTATCTAGCAGTTGAATATAACAATATATGCATACAGTTAAAGGAGCTCTCCTTTAGCACAGGGTAATGAAGTAACAAAGTGTCTGCAACCTCATATTTATGCAAATAGTAAGTCAGAGGAAACATGATTGTACAACAGAAAATAATAGGCTTATAATATTACAAGGAATCACATCATAAAAACCGTTAATAGGGTGTTCTATCTAAAACACATAACATTTATTTGATGTGTCTTGGATCACAACGGACAAAACACAATCCTCAAGAATAACGATTAATCAGTAGACAAACAACACTAATCATGCTCTTTCTCACACTTTATCTCTAACACTAATTTAACATCAAATAAAAAACTTGGCAATATTCATACCAATTAAAACAACAACTCAAAACATGATGGAACATCATGACTTATCATGAATTATTTTAGCCACATGAAATTTACACCTCACACAGCAAGAAATTGCCTAAAGAAGGAATAGAACGACCAATGCTTATTTGCATAAGACAACTAATGAAGAAAAACGAACAGGTTAGAATAGAACGACCAATGCTTATCTTGTTCAACACAACCAAATTCAAACAACATACAATACAGTGCGAAGGAGACAAAAGATTAGGGTACTAATAAATATTCCATAAGGCTTATTTGGTAGAGAATACAGTTCAATACAACAGATAGGTGGACAAATCAAACACGAGCAAAAAACAAAAGGTGTTCCATTATTAGAGTTTTAGGAAGCCAAAATGTTAGTACAAGCTAACAATCTTAAAGCTAAAAAAAGCAAAACCACACTGGCTAGGCAACGACACCTGACGACGGAAACCTCAAATGAGACTTATTCGCCACTAAAGTTTTTACTACATCTGAGCCAGAGACTGAACATCACCTTAACATTTG
Organism: Bassia scoparia; assembly: GCA_008642245.1. Taxonomy (NCBI): domain Eukaryota; kingdom Viridiplantae; phylum Streptophyta; class Magnoliopsida; order Caryophyllales; family Amaranthaceae; genus Bassia; species Bassia scoparia. Next base: position 25,503 of record SNQN01006330.1, on the reverse strand, counting down.
AAGATGTCGTTGGCCTCGACAGACACATATAATTGACCGAGTGAGGAAGCACTGTTGTCTGAGAAAAACCCCTACACTATCTGGTGTCCGCCATGAGCTTTATTTATGGTCATGCAAAACTAGTTAATAGGGAACTGAATTCGTTCAAACTTAAACTTAAAATTGAAGCTAGTCGGAGGGCGTAATTTTACCCTATGAATAAATGCATAATGTCCACGCATGAAACCGATAGCTATTTCACAAACAATGACATTTGGGTGAAACTGCTTACACACCCACCATCGTTCCATTACACGGCCCGATGACGGATCTAAGTTCCTTAAGAGCATTACAAGACTATTGAGCTTGAGCTTCAACTCGTGAGGCTTATCCCACCCGGGGCAAGAGTGTTCAAGTACTCAATCTGGGTATAAGTTATAGGATCCTCCAAGCCCGATCTATACTGCTTTACACATGTCATCTCCTAGAATTACTCAATCAACAACAGTTAATCATATCGACCTCATCGTTTCTTGGAGTCAGAACAGCTCGCTCAATAAATATGTCGGGGCTAAACGATTCTCATTAAACTCGGGAAAAATATGATTTCACAATGCTATCAACTGGTTAGCCTCTTCTACAAAGGGCACAACCATCCATCAAGTAGTTAACATATTAGACTTCATGCTCCTGTAGCCTCCCATCACCCCCAACGAAAGTAAGAAGTCTGCAAACACCAGGTAGTCTAGCTTAGCTTGCATGTTCTTAACCAATTGAACCTCGTGAAGCATGGCCAAAGGTATGAGGAAAAATACTCGCTTCAACAGCTTCTTGTTTGTTTTCCATGGCATAACAGGCAACACTTCTCTAAAATCACCACCAAAACGATCACCTTACCACCGAACGGAAGATCATTATCAATAATACTTCAACATAGATCAAGTGAGTGTATGCTTGCCTTGTACCATCGGGCTCGTCCCATATAATGAGAGAAGCCCGACAGAGAAAAGCTACAAGAACACCTATTTCGGACGTGCAGGTCATGTGCCTCATCAGGTTAAGAGGCACTTAAACTCGCGAATGGTGTTGTCCGTCCACAGGGTAAACCTGAAGCCACTGTTCCAGACGAAGCCATTGGCAACACAATCTTACCAAGCAAACGTTCTCACTATAATGCATTATACAAGAAGGTCTTACCCGTCTCCCCTGGGACCATCGATAAAAAACAACCGGGACCCATCTTTGACTCTCCCGATAATACACTCATAGGCCTGCCTTTGAGCCGCATTCAACTGTGCTCGTGCAGCTATATGCTCCTCGGCAATCGGAGCATCGAGAACATCTTGTATGTCACGTATCAAACGATGTCCTCGGGTTCATCCTGTCGAATGTGCTATAAGTGATAGTCTTCTAGTTTCCTCCCTCATCCCTTCTTAATATTTGCTCCACATAGGTGCGACACGAGCAAGTACGATTCAATCATTATTTGATTTCAATGCAACCTCTAGTAAATTATGCCACCCTATAGTAGACTATGCAGGGACCTAATCTACATAATGGCACTCGATCACACAACCCTGCAAGCTTACATGCACACACTGATACAATGTAATTAACCAATGTAATTTCTTTTAACATAATTTTTCTGATCTAAAATTATTAAGCTTTTCTAAAGTTGTTTTCCACGAGAGAAAAAAACTTCGCAATAAGCTTGTCCTTTCAACTAATATTTTATGATCTAAACTAATTTTTTAAATCCCAAACTCATTCGAACTTTTTTTTTCTCAAAATAACTAAAAATATTTTTTTATTTTAGATTAATAGATCCAATACCAAATTCCATCAAAACAAAACCCTATTTAAATAATCAATTTAAAAAATAATAAGTTATGTTTTCATTAAGAGCATTTTGGATTTCGTCCAAAAAGCAGCATAAGCTCAACTCGGGGATTAAAACATGCAATAGGTCGATTAGCCCAGTTAGACTTAAAAATAAAAAAAATACATTTCACATATCAAGACGTGTTGAAAACTGATATTCTGCATTTTATTCTATTGCCAAATGAGAAAGCCAAGGATGTAATTGGTGAGCTAATATGCAATGAAACAGAGACGACGCTCAAAAAAAGGCCCATGGGATTTTTTTCCATGCATGGAATCGAGATTCAAATTTATAAATCTGCAATCATTATTGGAATTCAACCATTAGACAAGTGAAGACGCACTATATAAGGGTAACAACGACGGCACCAACCGCATCGCATAACTCTCAGTGTTCCCTGTTGTTGAATAAACCTAACAACATAACTTCAAGGGAAGACTAATCAGACTTGTTATCTTTAAACATACAGACCATCAATCCCATTATACAGATCGTACGTTAGACATCCTTGTTTTGAATAGAAGAAATTTAATTTGCATTAACCTATTAACCATGAATCATTAGTTGTGTTGACTAATTACTTAAAAAAATATTATAAGTTAGGAATGTCAATCAAGAAATTACTCATCAATTCATGCATCACTACTATATCATGGATATTACCTAATAATGACTTCTTGCACGTCAAGAATCTGTTAGCTAACGTGAGATTGGGAAGGAACATATTTGGATAAAGGTGGCTTGCAAGACTCCGCAACATTCAAAACAACAGGAGAAGTTAATCAGTATATGGAAACTAACTGTCAACAGATGATACCGAATAACAAAGAATGCTAGGGGCTACAAAGCAGTAGCAAATATCGGCAGCGAATAAACACAAAAGCTAAGAGCACAAGGGATATCTAATCTTACTTGGTTTTAGTAGCGCACGTCCTGAGACAAATGCTGATAATATTTCTCCACCAGACGCCTTGGGTTGGGGGGGGGCTACAGAACACAAGCACACGTAACAAATAAAGCCTAAGAGCGGGCAGCATTTAGCACCACTGCCTCGTCTAAACACTATCAACTAAATCATCACATTCGACCAGACCACGTGCAAGAGCACTCTTGGAAAGTCGAATAGTGTGCCCATCTACAGTTCAAAGATCACAAACGATATGCGGATCGAATCTTTGTCAGCAGCAACGCAAAAGAAACGCTCGATTCAGAAGGGCCAACAAATGTCATATCGGCCTATAACCACTTTTGCTTCCTCACATTCCAACATTTTGCCTTAGCATCCCAGGTGTAGTGCTCTGGAAATTCAGAGAAAAGATACTTAGGCCATTAGTCCTTTTCAGGTTCATAGCAAAAAACTCGGTCACATTGTTCTCAACGAGAATCCGTCTCGAATCATTGAAGAGAGTCGCTCCCATGGTCTAAAGACACGCTCTGTCTTATTAGGCAAGTGCATGTAATGGCAACACCGGAGGGTATATTTCATACAAAACAAACCCAAAGATCCTCCAATAGCCTCTGGAGGCGATATCCAATGTCCAGTTTGGAAATTTGCAATCTCATCACATGCAACATTATTATCAGCACCGTGATATTGAAAACTACTTTTCATTGTCCTTGTAGACATATTTGTAGAGATATTTCACAGCATCAACAGTTAACAAATCTCAACATTAATATGGCAATAAAAAAAGAGCTACAAGGTATTGGGTTTAATGGGTAATAACCCATCGATTTCATCAGATCCACCCTCTGACTCGAACTTTATTCACATTGTGTCCCTCCTTTTGTAATGCAGGATATCCATCCTCGTTCGTTGTGGTAAGGACTAAAGCCTTTGGGAATTTAAATCGGCACTTCACATGCCCATTTTTCCCAATACACCTGCACTTAGGATTTAAATTTCCGCAAGGCTATGTATCATATTTCGAATTACTACTCTGCGCAAGTTGCCATAGATTCAAAGTGGAAGTGCAGCCCAACATACTTATCAAAGCTTTCAAGAGCCTTATCTTATGCTCAAACTTGAGATGATCAATAAATGAGCATGTGGCAATCCCCTTTTCTGAACTTCAACTACATAACATATGTAGCAACTCCCCGAAGATTTTTTTTTCCTCGTATATCAACTTTCTTCAGATGTGTAAGCTTAGCACGAAAGATGCGCGTAAGCAAGTCAGGTCTATTCCTGGCATGTTGTCCACATTTCAGCTCATCTTGTATTTCTGGCCAGTTTGGGATTGCAAGTCATAGTCAAAAAATGATCAGGCTTCCCATAGTGTTTGAACAAGAGCCATAGCATTCAAGTACCTTCGGTGCATATCTCTAGGACACCAACAAACGACAGAGGCAACACTATCCTTTGCCAGCATTTCTAGCATTGTCGTCCTAGACCAACAGCATCGACTATACTTTGATATAAATCAGCCTATTTTATCTTGATTATGACAAATTAATCGAGCCATGACTCTCCAGTTGACATACATATCAACAAAAATACTGATGCATTAGCCGCAAGCAATAAGAATAACATTATCCGGACGTATGCAGTTGATGCATCAAATACTCACGACAAGACACCTGCCTTGTCTTCTTTGACCTCCCAACTATTGAAACTGTAATTTCATACAATTAAAAAAGTGCCAACACATTGACTAAATGATACCACCACTGTCACAATTGAACCTAAAAGCAAAAGATTCTAAGAGACAAATATAAATGCAAAATGTCTTCTTATTCTAAACTAACCTAATAAGCTAATGCATAATTAATTACACCAACTAAGTTCAAACAAGCTAACAAAAAATATTTTTCCACATTCAGCATTCCCCATCAGACCATAAATATGTTGATACATACCCCACTCCTAAACACACACAACAATTATCAAAGCCAATAGCAAGAGGCAGGAGCCTCAATTTGAAGACAACTTAATTCTGGTTGACTTTTGAGTGATTATATTCATCTCAAATTAATGATTGACAAAATGTAGGTTACATTGGGGGGATAGGGTCAAAATGAGAACTGCACAGTAGATGGAAAACAACAATTCTGCAAATCATAGAACAATGGTATGACACACTATATAATGAAAGCACCCTAATATGAGGATGTACCGGTATAATGGGGGCAATAGTCAGGTGAAATACTTGTGATATGTAGAATGAACTGGTTCCAATTCATATATTCTGTAATTACATACAATTAAATCTGCATACGTCATATTGAGATTCTAAACAAAAATACAAACTAATCAACACCAAACTAATTCTAAGTTTCCAAAGAAACACATTTTCTATGCAACTATCTGTAAAACAAAATAAACACGTAGACACTTACTTCTATTCCTCCTCGGCTATCAAATCGTCGGCTGTAACACAGCAGCTACAACCGGCTCAGGATTACTATCAGATAGCTTCCTATTGTTTCGACCACACCTCTTCAGACCAGGATGCCACCCGAGTGGCCATACGGGAACAATCAAGGATATTGCAAGGGGTCATAGCATCCATAGTAATACTTCACCGTAAATGGTTTATTATCCTTCGCTTGTTACAACGATATAGGGCCATCAGACTCGCTTGACATAGTTGAATCAAGCAAAATTGCTGCAACTTCGAACGAAGAAGGAGGATTATAGACATTCTGATCAAAAGTCGGATCCTTACTAATCGTAATCCTTGTGTTGTCATCGATCTGTACGCCACGAAGATTCCTAAAAATTGTGCATAAGGTTAACATCCATCACCCTTTTCAATTTCGATATCACAGATGGGATCATCTGGTGATATATCCCTGAGTCAGTATTTTCAGCACACTGGCCATCATAAAATACAACTGAAGATATTCTAGGATTATTGTTTGTAGGCAAGAAGTGGGCAGGCATGATACATCTGCCCATGAAGCTTAAAAAACTAGATATCCTTGTCAGTTTCACCTTTGGCAACATCCACCCAACATACGAAAAGCAAATAATTATTATATAACGCGCGAATGTATAAAATTTTTTGAATTAGGATCCCGCCCTTCATACAAACTAAGCAAGCTTTCAAGAACCTCAACAGTATGCAAACGAACCTCACCACCTAACAACAGAAAGTAGCTGCCTCGTATTGAAACTTCTTGCCCCACAGTCTGACAGAAATGTAGGATGATCGAGCCTCATTGCACAAGTTGGAATTGTATCTAGCCTACATGCCAACAGTCATCTGTCCATAAGAAAATAAATTGAGTTATTCCCTACGCACAAATAATATATATATGAATCTTTGGACACTTAAAGTATTCTAATCTAATACTTGCTTGCCGTGAACCGACAAATAAATACTTGGTGGGTGATTCTTTGTTTCTGATGTTAAATAATGTTTGTATAAAGTTCAGCTATATATGCTCACATGACTCAATACTTACTTTTCACACATGTACATAGCTTGTAATTGAATTAAATGAAACAGTTCGATTACGTAACATTAGAGGCGATAAAAAAGCTCAGCCTGGCCGAAATTTGGGGTTTTTGGTCACGACTTTTTTCGGCCCGAATTTGGGCCGGGTCCGAAATTTCCTTTTTTGCCCAGGCTTTGGCGATCAATTTTAGGCATTTGGTTTAAATTTTGGGCTCGACCGAAAAAGCTCGAAAGCCCACTAGTCCCTCTCTTATTTTTTGGTTTTGGAACAAACTTTAGCGCCGAATCTATGCCCAGCCCCGATTAAAGGGCCTATATTTTAGGCAAGCCCGGCCCGGCCCGACCCATGATCACTGGCCTCTACATAACATACAGCTTACCAACAAAATGATACCTAAAATGTAAGTCGCATATATATTAATAATAAACGTCAAATTATTAACCAAATGTATAAATTCACAAATGAAAATACCGAAGAGTCACATGTAAGATAGATTAGCTCATCGAGCATCATCATAAACTTGTGTGATCCTACTCATGCATGATTTCGCTTTAATCTAAATCAAATCATTAATAAATGATTCTTCAGATCTTATTACAATTTTCGTATGACATTCTTCATTGCTAATAAATCAATCACAAACTACTTAAAAAGGAAGAAAAATCATAAAATATTATTCACAATAAGTCAATATACATTAATACACGATTACATGTGAGTAGTATGATTTTGGCACTTCATATTTTGATTTTGGCACTTAATCTTGCACTACTCATGTAATATTGCCACCACTCCAGATAAAAATTAACCAGGATAACAATATGTTCTACACCAAAATGCCAAACTAAAGAACAATAAACCATTCTGATGGTAGAACGAAAATCAATGGAACAGAGTTGAGACACCAAAAAAAAAGAAAAAAGTTTTCAAAATATTGCTAACTCCTCTTTACAAGGCAAATTATTTTTTAAGAATCTTGAATTTCAACACCTCTTAGATCCATACAACATTCACAGCAAATGAAAAATTGCCGAGAATGATTAAGCAGTATGATGAGTAATTCAGAGGCGCAGAAAGTTTTGATATACTCAAATAAAACAGACTCCACTTCTAAAATGATATACAGAACTCCTGCTGGACATCTATCGGTGCTTGTAGAACAAGAAGCACCCCTTGCAACGTCAAAGCTATTGCAGCCACAGGAAACAAGTTCCACACAACCAAAGCTAGATCCTTGCAAAAAATATTATTTTTATATATATTTTATTTCTCAGAAATTGACGGTTTCACCCTTTTAAGAATGTCTGCAGGAGAAGTAAATCAAGAAAGAGAAAGCATCATGGGAAAGCAAGGAAAAAAAAACCCCCTATGCTACTGCCATGCCTTAACAGAGTTCAATTCAATGCCTACCACTGCACCATTAAATCAGCCAATATTCAAATTCTTAAAGCTGATAAAAAAATATTCATTATCTAGACATACTCCTTATCAGTTGTGGTCCGTGAACCCGAGAGCGCTTGGAAGTAGAAGCTCACAACCCGAACTACACCTAGCATGTACATTGCGCCGCCGACGATAAGGTCCTCTCGGTTTCCCACTTCCCCGACCACCTCCTGCTTGTCCAGGCATCTAATCACAATCAATCAACAACAAGCACTCAGAAAACATACGACACACAACATGATCAAGAATAAACATATGGATTTTTATATCAACATCTTTAATACTCTAAACTACTTGATTGACTAGCTATACTCATTCTGAAATCAGATTATTAATCTTTAAACAATCTAAAATATATTACAACCAAACCCATCTTCACATCATTTATATATAGAATATAATACAGTAACACAAACATGAATACATAGCTATACATATAAAAGAAAGAACAATAAAGAAACACACTAAAAACAACAAGCAATTTAATAAGACTTAACCTAATTTCTTTAATAATCGATAATCCATACAACACAAGGCACCTGAGTCTGACACATTAATTAACCATTACTAAGCACAGTACAAAGGGAGCTTAAGATACACTCAACACAAACCATCCCCAATACAAAATATCCAAAATGAAAACCAACAGCTATTTACTAAAACCCACAAAAGGAACTCGAACACAGCTCTAATTACTCCAAGACACTTTGCTAGTGACTAGTCTTTCTCCGGGTCATTACTTGTTCAAGATCATCTGGCACAGTGGTCAGTACGATAGCACCAGAGAAGTGACGAAGAAAGATGTCCGCATCCGTTTCTTGTAAGGCTTTAGCACTTGCAGCGGCGACGGAATCCTAAACTCAACACCTTTTGGAGTCAGAGTGCTTCCTCATGCAGCAAGAGCCGTCGAGACATATTTTGTCGGACTCCGTAGATACGTGCCTTAAGACCATATAACTCCCCCTCTCAAACCCTAGCAAAGAAGATGCGCGCTTCATAGCCCCAAGGTTGACATCATCAATCTCAACCTGCATATCGGCATCAGAAATTGAATGACCTCTTTACAAGGGATTGCTTGGCAGCCTCAGTAGTGGGAGAGTGGTTTGCCATAACCCACTTGGGCATGCTAATTAGGGCTGTGCAGGAAATTCTGATTCCGAATTCCGATACGGGTTTACGATTTTTTTTCCGAAAATCCGGATATCCGATCCGGATTTTTGAATTCGGAAAACCTGATCGGATATCCAGTTTTGAAAACCGAAAATCCGGATCGGATCTGGAATCGATTTTTTCAGAAATCCGGTTTTCCGAATTTTTTAAAAAAATGGTTAGATTGGGCTTATTAGATTGGGCTTAGCATTCTCTTCCATTTACCGAGTAAGTCTCACTAGCAGTCACTCACAAAGTCACAATCTCACATGTTATCCAAATTCCAAAATATCCTAACCTAATATTCCTATTCCTAATCAGAAACTCAAAAGTCTCAAACTCTCAACACTAAAAAACACTCAGCGAAACCCTAGCACTCAGAAACTCAAAGCCTAGCGCTAGAGCCCTGTTCTGCCGCTACCAGTCGCGGTCGTCGCCAGCACCCAGCCGCCGCAGCACTCGCGCAGGCGTTGTTCGTCAAGTTCCAACGTTTACAATTAAGTTTTTTTTTTTTTTTTTATGATTTAATTATTATTTAAATCCAAGTAGTAAGATAAGATTTGAGTGACTTATATTTTTAGGGGTTTACCTTCTGATTTTCTGTGATTTAATTTTTGATTTTTAGTTGTTTGATTTCTGATTTGTATAGGTTTAATTTCTGATTTTTTGTGATTTAATTTCTGTTTTCAGTGTTCAATTTATGATTATTTTTTATGTTTTCTGATTATTTTGTTTGTATTGATTATTTTGATGTTTCTGATTAGTTGAATTGATGTCAATTGATGTTATTTTCCAGTTGAATATTTTGGTTGGACTAATTCTTATTTTTTTTAAAGTGTCATCGAGCTTCAATGATAATGATGAAGTTCAAAGGTTAAACAACCAAGTTATGGAAGATGATAAGTTAAGTCAGTCCCCGGAATAACAATCGAAGCGCAAGAAGGTATAAAAAAGCTCAAGCCACTTCTAGTGTGGGACGAAGAGCACTATGATGAGGGAAGAATCGCTCTAAATATTGGGATCACTTTAAAAAAATTAGTGACAATCCTCCAATTGCAGCTTGTAAGTATTGTAAATTCTTAGCTTGGTTGTGATTCAAAGAATGATACTGCTCCTTTGTCAAACCACATTAAAAAGTGTATAAAGTTCCCTGCCAACTTGTATATTATAAAATAAGAATGTTAACTTTTGGATTTTTATGCTTTGTAGGCTTGAAGGATTTAACAATGGAGCAACCCGAAATTTAATAGATGAACAATTGATACAATGGAGTGATGAATTATTCCTTGGAGTTGGAGGCTTGGAATGGTTGTGTTCTTGTGGATTTGGTTGTAATTTTTTGCACTTTCTTATTGGTTGTAATTTTTTTCCCTTCCCTTTATATTGTAATGTTAAACGTTGTTGATATTTGAGACTTTGAATATTTGTGACTTTGATATTTGGGACTTTGGAACTTTATTCTCCCATCCCCTCTACTCCTCTAGGCATCTAGAGTTGAGATATGAAACTACTCTAGCCTTGCATGGCATATTATTGGCTTTAAAGCCTTTAATTATATGTTTATTATTTTATTGCATAGCGATTTAGTGATTGCATACAATTAAACTAATTAAGTAGTTTAGAAATTATTATTTTATTTTAGATTAGTAATTTAGTAATTAAGACTCAAGATAAGTGGTCAAAATATTTGAATTTTAATTAAATCATAACATTAAAGTTCAACAAAGCAATGAATCTAAGGAAGTAAATTCGGTTCTGGAAATTCGGAAATCCGAATAATTCGGATCGGACCGAATGAAAAAAATCATTTCCGAAAATTTGGATATCCGGAAATTCAGATCGGAAAATTCCGTTTCCAGTTTTGCACAACCCTAATGCTAATAAAGGGCGATAAGCACACACCCACATATGCAACATGGTCACCACATCATATTACAAAACTCAACAGGAGTTACACTAACCCGAAAACGAGATATAACTTTGCCTAAAAGGGCGAAGAAATCAATCGAAATTTCAAGACCAGCAGAATTCATTGAAGCATCAAACACACCATCAACAAGCGGAAAGAATTCTCCCCTTTCTCAATGCGCTCAAGCTGAGCCCTCTTAAGCTTGAAAACAGAAATGGTCGCTTAACCTCCTGCAGCTCAGCCATGCTGACATCCTCAACCCGAAGACCATGCTCAGTAACTAATAATGCACCATCAACTTGCAGCGCCATTCTGCACTCTCACAAAAAACTACCCTCATTCACTCCAAAAAACACAAATGACTTGGGTGTTACACTACGTCGGACAACAACGCAACACTCATGTACAGCGACAATTGAGCTGCCATAGACTGGCGGCTCATGCCCATTACAGAACAGACCCTGGATAAGACAGGCCGATAGTCAATTGACACACTGGAAACCCTTGCTCCATGACCTACAAAAGTCGACATATAAATTTTATAGGTGGCTCATGTGCGACGATTAGGCTGGTTATGTTAACTACAAAAGCACGAAATATAGCCAAATGATTTGGTGGTGGAAAGGACCGACTTCATGCCTGATACCATTTAATCTCTTCCATACGATTGCTGACAACACATTTCCCACCCCCCCCCCCCAAAAAAAAAAATTTACTATTACTTAACGGGTTTGCCAGTGTGTCAATTGACTATCGGCCTGTCTTATCCAGGGTCTRTTCTGTAATGGGGCATGAGCCGCCAGTCTATGGCAGCTCAATTGTCGCTGTACATGAGTGTTGCGTTGTTGTCCGACGTAGTGTACACCCAAGTCATTTGTGTTTTTTGGAGTGAATGAGGGTAGTTTTTGTGAGAGTGCAGAAYGGGCTGCCAAGTTGATGGTGCATTATTTAGTTACTGAGCATGGTCTTCGGGTTGAGGATGTCAGCATGGCTGAGCTGCAGGAGGTYAAGCGACTCATTTCTGTTTTCAAGCTTAAGAGGGCTCAGCTTGAGCGCATTGAGAAAGGGGAGAATTCTTTTCCGCTTGTTGATGGTGTGTTTGATGCTTCAATGAATTCTGCTGGTCTTGAAATTTCGATTGATTTCTTCGCCCTTTTAGGCAAAGTTATATCTCGTTTTCGGGTTAGTGTAACTCCTGTTGAGTTTTTGYAATATGAYGTGGATGACCATGTTGCATATGTGGGTGTGTGCTTATCGCCCTYTATTAGCATTAGGGTTGTGCAAAACTGGAAATCGGAATTTTCCGATCTGAATTTCCGGATATCCAAATTTTCGGAAATGATTTTTTTCATTACGGATCCGATCCGAATTATTCGGATTTCCGAATTTCCCGATTTCCAGAACCGATTTACTTCCCTCAGATTCCATTGCTTTCGGTTGCAACTTTAATTTATGATCTTTAATTAAATTCCAAATATTGTGACCACTTCTTGAGTCTTACTTACTTAATTGCTCTCTCAACTTCTTCTGTCAAACATTGATAACAATGAATTCATTCTCCTCAAATATCAGGCTACTCTATTGCTACTTCTTTTGACATAATGATCTGTGTTTGCGAAGTTCCTCTAATCGCTATGTGCTACCCAAATTGAATAACTAATATTTATCAGCGCTGTTTTCGATAGCCATTTAATTTGACCTATGCTTATTCGCTTATCCAGGGCAGCGCGTAGAGTGTTTCATATCTCAACTCTAGATTGCCTAGGGATAGGGCATTTGCATGTGGCAGGCCATGGAGAGAGTAGGGATGAATAAAGTTCCCCAAAGTCCCCCAAATATTCAAAGTCACAATATTCAAAGTCTCAATATTCAACAACGTTTAACAACATACAATAAAAGGGAAGGCAAAAAAATTACAACCAATAAAGAAGTGCAAAAAATACACCAATCCGAACTAAGGGGCACACCATTTCAAGCCTGCCAGCTCTCAAGGCCATAGATTAAAGTTCATACTCCATGTATCACTTGATTTTTCTATTATTGTGTACAAAATATTCTTCATGGCCGAATGTGTGTGTGCTCCATCATGACGTCTAATTCCAATACATTTGTCTTCCTATAAACACTTAGCCATTTAACCAGAATTCCGCAAGTACTTTCTTTCAACATTTCATTTTACTTTTATCACTTAAATTGACTATCACCTCGGTAGTTTCTTGCGAAGCCCAAGGGTAATCTTTAATACGCTTATTTTGGTTGACAAGAGGCAGTATCATTCTTTGAATACAACCCAAGGCTAGTAAACACAGAAGTATTCATCTATTACCCTTTTTGTAAAGCCGTGGCCAATTTTGA
>SNQN01006329.1:1774-39313 GCA_008642245.1 Bassia scoparia | reverse complement strand
TGGACGCCCGAAACATTGGTGCCAAACTAGTGCCCCACAAATAGGTCCAGTAACCAAAGTGTGGGTTCGGGGACATGGTACGGATTGAATCAGTACCCAATCCGCCCCCATGTAGCGGCCTCTACTCGGTCTCATTGTAGTTCCATAAATCATAACAATGAATTCAAAGAGCCTATTGAATTCATCTTGAAAGCGCACTGATCTAATATTATTAGGTGAGTTGCTATTATGTACAAACAATGACTTCTACCATGGATAAGGCGATCACTTGATTGTTAGTCAATATTAAATAAGGTGCCTATAAAACCGGTCGTCATGATTATCTGACTTAATGTGACACGCATATTTCCGGTCTTGTTAAGCAATATATACAAGTGTGATAGAGCATATATATACAATATGGATACATCCACCATGAGAAATACATAAATATGAAAAAACCATATATAATATATGTACGCCGTCCTCACCTTGTCACTGCAATCAAATATTGTTAGTTTAAATCGAATAAAACGATTAAATCGAATAAAACGATTCGTTGAAGATGGCTATACAAAACACAAAGAAATGTAAGTATGACTAGCAACAGTAAACATAACAATGAAATAATAGGTATAATGAAATTAACGAAGTGAAACATTACCCTACTTATTTACATGAATCAAATAAAAGTGAGTTTCTACATTGTGTTGATTTATTGAAACTCGCAATAATAATTAGTCAAATTAAAAGTGACAAAAGGAATTAAGTAGAGTCAAAAAGATGTTTTAGGTGAGTAATCTCAGATTTATACTGATTTCGCTTGTTGAATCGAACAGAATCGATGCTTAGAACTCAGAACGAATGTGTTTAGAGTGTTTGAGAGAGTGAGAGAGAGAATACGCAAGTTAGGGACAGAGAGAGACAGAATAGTGGTGTTTGGAATGAGCAAGGCAGGCACGTATTTATAGGCACGAGGGCACGAGGAGCAAGAAAACCCTGCGTATATACGCAGGAGGCCTGCGTATATACGCAGGTCTGCGTATATACGCAGGTGGCCTGCGTATATACGCAGGGGCTGCGTATATACGCAGGTCTGCGTATATGCAGGTGGCCTGCGTATATACGCAGGGGGGCTGCGTATATACGCAGGCCTCTGTGTATATACGCAAGCTCTGCGTATATATATTTCCAAAACTCGAAGATATTTTGATTCCTCCGATTTATTTCGTGATTGCCTTGATTCGACGCACCTAGACACCCTTGTCTCCAAGAAGGAGTTCTAGAGTGTTCTAGAAGGTTCCACGTATTTCGGAGTATTTTTTGTGTATTTTGTATTATTTTTGTATTTCTGCGTATAAAAACTTATAAAATCATAGAAAAATGTAGAAAATCAGAAAAATAATCTAAAAATACTGGTGAGCTCAGAAAAATGTGAAGAGTGTGATGAAAAGTGGAAATTATGGAGATCACAATATAATTATTTTAAAAAATCCTAAAAATAGAAAGAAACCTAAAATAGAAAATAATTAAAATAAATAAAAGAAATGTTTTTGCCCCTTTTATTTGTCCTTTGCTCAATAGTTCGAGTATGACCTCACGTATTCCAACTTTTGGAGTTCAAAGCATCTTTTCTGAGTCGAAACAATCGCGAGACGCGGTAGTTTCATCACGGATTACTCATTTGGGAGCACATTTAGTGTTCTATAGAAGCCCCCAATTTGACTGAGTCTGAATAGACGTAAGTCTCGTAAGACGAAAGTCAAAGTATTCGATTCGGGACGGAGAGCAACTCAAGACGTTCTGCGATCCTGAGTCACCCTTTTCGCCGTACCTGCAAACAAGGTTAGTTTTACCTGTAGCCGTGTCCCGTGCGGTCTGAGTCCTCGAGCGATCATTCTTCGTTCGGCTACTGGGAGAAATGCAGACGCATCCATGCTTTCCGAGGAAATGAGCGTTGACTTGAAAAATAATAGCCCTAATTCAGGATTAAGGACTACCTTGGTGATGTCTAGTGAAATTTGCATGTAATGTTGACCTGTAACTTGAACCTTGATATTGAGAGAGGGGCAAGAGTCATTGATTTTGAAAGAGTCTTTGATTCGAAAGGCCTTGTCTAGGTCTGGTTTGAGACATGATTGAGAGAGTCATGATTGAAAGGGTCTTGTCTAGGTCTGGTTCTAGACATGATTCTGAGAGAGCCTTTGAAAGAGTCTTGTCTAGTCTCGTTCAAGACATGACTTGAGAGAGTCTTTGAAATTGAAAGGGTCTGTCTAGGTCCTGGGTTCTAGACATGATTTGACAGAGTCTTTGATTTGAAAGGGTCTTGCTCTAGGTCTGGTTCTAGACATGATTGAGAGAGTCTTTGAATTTGAAAGGGCTTGTCTAGGTCTGGTTCTAGACATGATTTGAGAGAGTCTTTGAATTTGAAAGGGCCTTGTCTAGGTCTGGTTCTGACATGATTTGAGAGAGTCTTTGAATTTGAAAGGCCTTGTCTAGGTCTGGTTCTAGACATGATTTGAAGATCTTTGAATTTGAAAGGGCCTTGTCTAGTCTGGTTCTAGACATGATTTGAGAGAGAGTTTTGAATTTGAAAGGGCCTTGTCTAGGTCTGGTTCTAGACATGATTTGAGAGAGCTTTGAATTTGAAAAGGCCTTGTCTAGGCTGGTTCTAGACATGATTTGACAGAGTCTTTGAGTTTGAAAGGGTCTTGTCTAGGTCTGGTTTCTAGACATGATTGAGGAGTTTTTGAAATTTTGAAGGGCTGTTCTAGGTTGGTTCTAGAATGATTTTGAGAGTCCGTGAATAACCTATATAGGCACGGTGGCGATCCCCTCAATTCGACAACACACCCCAACGCATTCACATGCGGATTCCATGGCTCAATTCCATGACACTGAAGCTGAGGTCACGCCCCCCTAAGGCGGGGCGAAGCCCTACAATAAGCCTGTCTCGATGCGGCCTAAACATCGGAAAGTACTCGTATATCCATGSCTGTAGAAGAGTTAAGAGATTCAAAGATACAAAAGGGGACTTCCCAAAGCCCGAATTCACGAATAAGCTGCTGCGATCGACGACTCAAATTTCGCATCCAACTCTTCTTTAGCTCGGAGGCCAATGTGTACCTGTTATGACACCTCAACACCTTAGGATGACTGCCATTCCAAATCTCTAGCGCAACATGACCGCCAATGAATGGAATCAAACTGATGTCATAAGGACCACCGAGAACCGGACCAGCAGTGACACGCCCATCATTACCCTTCGCACCCTTTGCAGCCTTACGAGCCTTTGTGGTTCGAGAGCTGCCTTCCCCAGCAACAAATCGKCCTTTAGAACCCTGAGACACCCGCCACTGACCAACAGTATTCGTCTCCAACTYATGCTCAATTTCAGCACCGAAGGCATCAACGTCGTCCTCCGCATCATCATCAGCATCGTCGTCGTCATCATCGTCATCATGAAACTCCTGATCGCCACTGCCTTGACCCTCGTCGTGACTGGACATATGCAACTTTCGTCGCACATCTCTACCTGGCCTGTCCCTCCGTACGGATGCAGATACGCCATGCGAACACAATTGCCGTGGACCAGGCCAGAGTCATCCTCCACGGGTTGACGCCTAAACAGTCCTTTCCCGACACCGTGACGAGGATGCTAAATTATAAAAAACTAGTTTAGAATACAAAAGAACCGACTAATTCTCAATTTGTTAAACATTAAAAACCTTAAAATATTTAATTAATATTATAAATCTAGTTATATCCTTAATCTAATCTAATTCCAAATTTATTACCAATTATAAACCTTAAAATAATAATAAATGACTTAATCTAATTTAATTCTCAATGACTAAAAATAATAAAATAACAATTACGGCATGAAACATTAATCAAATTAACCAACAAATATGGTAATTATTATAAAATTATCATATAACTTCAAGTAAATAACTTCAATTAAATATCATATTATTATCATATTTCAATTAAACAAGTAAGATGATTATTATAWTATTATAAATCAACTAAGGTATTTCAAATATATAACTTCAATTAAATAATATTCTTTAGAAAATMWTAAACCGATAACATGATTTATAATTATTTGTACAACATTATTTAAGCACGCAAATTTCTAAAAAAAAAAATATTTACACAACATGAATTAAGCATGCAAGTTACATAAATAAAATATGAAGCATGCAAATTACATAAATAAAATATGAAGCATGCAAATTAAATAAATAAAATACAAAACATGCAAATTAAATAAATAACATATAAAGCATGCAAATTAAAATAAATAACATGAAATTAAGCATGGAATTCAAACACATCAAATGAATTAAGCATGAAAATTTATAGAATAACTAATTTAATTAAACAAAATAATAATTAATTTAATAATTATTATTTCTCAAGCGCACGAACCATTCGGGACGCCTAGGGTGGGCGCCAGACCACGGTGAGCCTTGCCTGTAGAAGGTGTCCAACATAAAAAAATATTCGACAAACCTGCACTATCGCGTCGTCCGTGGTGGGCTCCACTTCCACTCCTCCGTCCGTGATGGTCGACGCCTGCCTCTTCCGAATGAATGCGGTTGCGACCTTCACTAACGACTCCTTCGACTTTCCGGTGGGTGGGTTAGGGTTAGGATCCATGTTTTAGTGGTTGTTGGTGGAGGAATGGGTGGTGATTGATTATTTAGAGAGAAAAATGAAATTAGGGTTTAGGAAGAAGAGAGGGGTATAAAAGGGAAATGGATTGAAATATGGACTGTTATTCTTGTAAAATTGGACTTTAAATAATATTCCCCAAAAAAACTCTGTCTATATGTGACAAAAAACAAAACCAAAAATTAACAACTCTTTTTGCATACAACCTATCATACCTAAAATAAAGGTGTGGTCAACTCTACTAAACTAAAACCCAAAAACAAATACTTGCTCCGTTTTATATTAGATGTCCCAATTTCTATTTTAGGAAATTTGGAATTAGTTACTTACAAGTATCGAAAAGGGGAAAGCGAGAGAGAAGAAGGAGTCGGTTGCTGCTGTTGTTGTGTGACCTGCTGCTGGTGTCGCTGCCTGCCACTACCGTGGTTGTTGCTCCGGCCCCATCACCACCGGACAGCGGACAATCGAGGATGAGAGAGGGACTTTAGTGAGATAAAAACTCCAATGGCGATTTCCAGAAATTGAGGGTTTTGCTCCTCTTTTCATTGACTTCACTATGGGTAAGAAGCGTCGAGGCACTCCTCCTCTCCCTACTTCTTCGCGATTTCGTTCTTCTTCTTCATTGATGTTGGCTGGTGGTCTGCAATCGAACGCGATTTTGCGGCTTAAGGGTTTAGATCCGTTGGATACTTTCGATGATTTGGATGTAATTGACTGCTCTGCTGGTCGTGCTACTTTGAGCGTAGATGTGACGGGTGTTGCTGGTTGTGCTGCCACCCTCGCGGTGTCGTCTGGTGGTGGTCAGGTGGGTCCCAATGCTGCTGCGAGTATTGATGTGAGAGCTGCTGTGATGGATGCTTCTGTTGGTCGTGTTGCCTCTCCCTACTTCTTCGCGGTTTTTCGTTCTTCTTCATTGATGTTGGCTGGTGGTCTGCAATCGAACGCGATTTTGCGGCTTAAGGGTTCAGATCCGTTGGATACTTTCGATGATTTAGATGTAATTGACTGCTCTGGTGGTCGTGCTACTTTGAGCGTTGCTGTGACGGGTGTTGCTGGTTGTGCTGCCACCCTCGCGGTGTCGTCTGGTGGTCAGGTGGGTCCCAGTGCTGCTGCGAGTATTGATGTGAGAGCTGCTGTGATGGGTGCTTTTGGTTGTCGTGCTGCCTGATATGTTGTGTCGACTGGTTAGGCTGGTTCCGAGGGTGTTCCAGTGGGTCCCAACGACACACTACCTCCGCCTTCTGCTCCAGTAATGGCGGAGCCTTCTTCTGAGGCATGGAATTCTCTTTTTCGGGGTCGTTGGCTTCACGAGGTATGCCCTTGTTGTTTGTTCCACCCACTGCTTTGAATGGTAATGTTGTTGCTCAATCGGAAGCTACTGAGATAGCGAAGGGGTCGGCTAATTGGGACAATGCTGTGATTTTATATGTGTTGGCTAATACTCCTTCTATGGCTGGTTTATCAAAATTTATTGAGCTTAAGTGGAATTTTGCGAAGAAACCTGCGATTTTAAAGCATGTTGATGGTTATTTTGTGATTCGTTTTCTCTCAGATGCTGATAAATCTGCTGTTCTCCACAATGGTCCATATGTGTTCAACAATAGACCTGTTGTGATTAAACCTTGGACCCCTACTTTTAATTTTCATAAGGAAATCCTTACCCATGTTCCTCTATGGGTTCGTTTTCCTAATTTACCATTGAATTGCTGGACTTCAGGTTCCTTAAGTCGCATCTGTAGTGTCTTGGGTGCTCCTCTGTGTGCTGATTCCTGTACTACAAATCAATTGCGGATCTCCTTTGCGAGAGTTCTTATTGAAATGGATATCACTAAGCCCCTTCCTAAGATAATACACATTGTTGACACATTGGTATATCAAGAAAATAAGGATTTATTGACCGTTCAAAATAAGCCTAAAACGGTTAGTAAAAATGCGGAGACGAACGGTAACATTATTACCGACCGTCAACGGTCGGTAACTGAGGGTCGGAAACCAATTGGACGGAAATTCACTTATTACCGACCATCTTCAATGGGTTTACCGACCGTTTTAAAATACAGACAACATTTATCGTCGGTTAAAAAACGGACATTAATTACCGACAATTTTTGTAAACGGGCGGAATTTACTGACTGCCAAGCGGTCGGTAATAGTTTTAAATAATAATTTTTGTTTGGAAATTATTGTTTTTACCGACCGCTAACGGTCAGTAATCCTGAATTTACCGACCGCTTGACAGCCGGTAATCATGAACAGTAATTTTTTTTGTAGTACTTTGTAAACTATAAACAACCAATATTTACCCATAAACATTTATGTTCTTTCTCCCAAAATTTAGCTACTTCTTTTTATGCAACTAATATTTACTCCTAATATTTAATACTTCATATTATCTCTATTATATAAGTGAAAAAGGGGGGAGCAATGGTGTCCCCCCTCTAAATTTACTTTACTACCCTCACACATTAAGAATAGGAAAAATGGAAACTAAGAATCCCATCTTTTGGTGGTCTGCACTCAATAWTCCGACCTGAACGTATTTAGAAAATAATCCCACCTTTTACACTAATCTTTACTCATTGCACCTAATCCTAAGATTGACCTGCTGATTCTCTCTCCTTACCTCCATTTCCAGGTTAATGGCTATTTAAATTAAAAAAAAAATCACCCCACCATCACTACTCTCTCTGACCAAATCACCACCTCGGTACCACCCACTGTCGCCACCCTCACTTAATCGCCAACAACCACACTTTTCACCACCCATCGTCACTCCACCATTCCAGCCTCCCACCACCAACAAACACGTCACCAACCACTGCCCATCCACTACAATCACAACCATGACCACCAACAAACCACGACCATATCCGCAAAATTGCAGCCGCAGCACAACCAACCACGGCCACCAAACCATAATCACAACCAACCACCCACCCACAACCACCAATCAACAACAATCGAACAACCAAACTTCAACAATCGAACCAGCCCTTTCACCGTATCACGACAATCGAACCAAACTGCAATAACCACTATATCACGACAATTGAACCCACCCTTTCACTATTTTCGATTTTGAGGGGTGGAGAAGCAGCGTCGAGGGGTGGGGGAGGAGTGGCAAGGGAGGGCGAGCAGTGGCGAGGGATGGGGGACGAGTGGCGAATGGTGGGGAGATTTTCGAAGGGGAGGGGGAGGAGTTTCGATGGAGGAGGAGGTTTGAGGGTGATGGGATGGTTTCGAGGGTAGGGGGAATGGTGGCGGATTAGTTTTGAGGATGGGGAGAGTGGTGGTAGTTGTTAGGGTGGGGTGGGGTGGTTCGAGGGTGGGGGATGAGTGGAGGTGGCTGGGTTAGGATGGGGTGGGGGTGATTTGTGTGGTAGCTAGGTGAGGGATTGATTTATTACTCATAATAAAAAAGAAAAAAAGAAAAAAAAAGGAAATGATCTGATTAACAGGTTATAGGTCAAAAGGTTCATTTGTTGAAGATAAGGATGTAAGGTTAGATTATTTTCTAAATACGTTCAGGTCGGATTATTGAGTGCAGACCACCAAAAGGTGGGATTATTCGTTTCCATCTTTCCTTAAGAAAATAACAAAGCAACATGAAAACATTTTTTAAAATAATTCAATTAACCCTAATCAATGCACAACAATTAAGTCAATCTTCAACTAAATCAACACTTAAGTCAACTATTATATTATACCTTATTATTAATTGACTGTTTATGTATTTGACCAAAAAATTACGACATTCAATGAAAATAATGATCAATCACAATAAGTCAATTAATTTTACTAGATGAAAATTTATAATAAGCAATTATAATTCAATATTTTTATAAAAAACTAAAATCATATAATTGACGCATTAAAAAAAATTAAGCACACAATTTTAAAATTAAATTAAAATTCAATCACAACTGAAAGATATTGATCTTCAAATCTGAAGCATTACCATTTCGAAGACATGAACATGTTTTACTGTTAAATAACTTTATTATCAAAAATGACGTTTCCGCATGCATCGCGTGCACATAAGAACTAGTTGATATAAAAAACAACAATGATATTATTGATATAACACAACCAACAATATACAAACAATCTAAAATTACATATTATTGATATAAAATAACCATCATATTATTGTTACAAATATAATACAAAAAATTCAAAGAATACAAAAAATTACTTTTACATATCTCAATGTTAACAATTAAACATAAAAATTTTACTTGGAAATAATCTAAAAATCACCACCTGCAAGAACCAAAATAAAAAATACAAGATCAAACACAGAAAAACATACCCAAAAACTGAAGAAAACATCAAAATAATATGAAACCTAAAAAATGAAATCATGTAAATGAAAAAAAATCATTAAAAAGAGGGAAAACAAGAAGAAAAAAAACGATATGAGGAAAAAAATCAAGATCTGGAAAATCAAGGAAAAAAAAATTGTTAAAAAAAATCAAGATCTAGTAAATACAGGAAAAAACGAATTGTATAAAAAAATAAAATCTTGAAAATTCAGCAAAAAAACGAATTGTGTAAAAAAAATCAAGATCTTGAAAATACAGCTAAAAAAACAAATTAAAAAACTCGAGATCTAAGGAGAAAAAATCGAAAAATTGAAGAAAAAAATCAATAGGAAATGGGGAAACAATCTGGAATTTTTATGAGGAAATTAGGAAATTGAATTAATAATACCCTAAAAAAATTGTAAACTTACTAGATCTAAAGATGGTGGGAAGATTGAAAACTCGTTGGGTGGTTGTTTGTGAGGCTGGCGACGAGAAGCGTGGTTGGCGAGGCTAAGAGTGGCTAGCGACGAGGTTGGCTAGCAAGGGAGGGTGGTTGACGGCGAGGGTAGATGGCGGTGAGGGAGGGTGGATGTTGGTGACAAGAGGGAGGGTGGTTGGCTGGCGAGGGTGGATGACGGTGAGGGAAGCTGGCTGGCGGCGAGGAGTGAATCAGGGAATGATGATAAGAAGAATAGAAAGAAAATAAAGAAGAAAGATGAGGAGTCAGGAGAGAGAAGGAGATGGGAAGTTAGGAGAGAAAAGGAAAAGATAAAGAAATAAGGAGCTGGGAAGTTAGGGGAAAGAAGGATAAGATAAGGGAAAGGAAAACATGTGGTGAATGAGGGGTTGGCCTTTTTAATTTTTTGGGGAAGCTAAATTACTGACCATCAACGCTCGATAATTCCGACTTGGCAGTCGGTAATTTTGATTCCAAGTCAAAATTATATTTTGGCCGTATTATCGACCGTAAAACAGACAGTAATTCTCTTCCAACAGAATAAACGGTCGGTAATACCATTAAAACGTCGGTAAATTGCGTCCTACCAAAAACGGTCGATAATATGAGTTTCTCCGACCGTTTTTAGGACGATCGGTAAAATCTGACGGTAATAACACGAATTCATGTTGTGGGTACATGAAATAACCTCAATGATTAACTCTAACCAAATCATATGGTTAAAATAATAAATAAAACAAAAAAAGCAAAAAAAAAAAATAAACCACCAACAACCATCATACTCAACCCACCCACTGCCAACTACTGCCTCTGGCCCTGGCCCCTGCTGCACCGCCCTTGCCCTCTGCCCCCTACTACACCACCCCTACACCCTGCTGCAACCACCAACCCCACTCCACCGGCCATCCCCTTCGTTGTGAACACCACGACATCCCCTTCCTCCTTTTTCTTTCTCTCTCCACCACCATTACTTCTCTCTCCACCACCATTACTGCTCTCACAAACCACCACTCCTCTCACCACCCTTGCCAACTTCACACCCTCGCGAACACCCGCACCCAATCGAACACCCCCCCCCCAAAAAAAAATCAAAACCCTCAATTCAAAACCCCCATTCGCGACACCCAAAATCTCAAATCAAAACCCCCAATTCACGACCCTAATTTCACAATTGAAAAACACTATTTTGCAATTAAACCATAAACGAATCAAAGCTCGAAGTTGATTTTCGAATTAATTTAGGATTTTAGTTGATTAATTTAGGGTTTCGAATTGAATTAAGGGTTTCGAAGTAGGTGGTGGTCGTGCAGTGGCGATGGGGTGTGTTCTAGTGGTGGTCGTGTAGTGTGATGTGTGTGTTTTATATGGTATTTTTACCTTGTCCCCATGGAATTTTCTAAGAAATTTCTCGCTTATTTTTCTCTATTTTCCACTGGAATTTATGCTTTGTTGGAGTGTTTGTTTCCTATTTATTTAGTAGGAACAGTGGTCTAATTGCGCTTGAAATCGACTCTTGGAGTAAGGTTTATTGTTGGGAGGTAAAAAGCTACTCAAAAGGGCATTTTTGTGCTGACCGGGTCTCATACCCAAGTGTGTTTTCAGATACCCGACCGGGTTTGCACTTGGTACTTAGAAGATTTTGGAGGTGTTGTTTTGAAGAAAAAGTTGCTACACGCACCCGGGTGGGTTTCCACATACGCGGTCGGGTGAGCATTACGTCAATTCGAGCAACAACTTCATACCCGAGTAGGTTTCCACATACCCGACCGGGACTCCATTGAAGAAAATTGAAGTAGTTGCGTACCCGACCGAGTTTCCACATACCCGGGCGGGTTACCTCATTTACTTAGTGATATTTTGAGAGTGTTTTGTTATCTTAGCTGCGTACCCGGGCGGGTATCCACATACCCGGCCGGGTCCAGTTGGTTTTTGGCTCGACTTTTCGTTTTCCTCCTCTTTTTAGTAGGCGGTTATAATAGGTTTTGGGGGGATTTTTCTAGACACGTTTTCACTTCCTTTTCAAGCCTTTAGAGAGAAGAATTAGGGTTCTTATGTTCTTGCTTTGGGGATTGTAAAATATAACTTTGTCATTGATAATTGAAGGTATTAGTTCAATTCCTTCTTTGTTCTTATTTTTATTCTTGCTTAATTACTTTATTCTCATGAATTCTATTATTGAACTTGTTGTTAATTTCAATATGCATAGTGAGTAGTTTACTTCTAGGGCTTGGTGAAACTATGCAAAGGTCATGATTCTTGTTTGATTTTTAGGATTTAAATTTGGTTTGTCTTGGCAATTCAATTGATAGGTTTTGGATTGATTGCATGTTTGGACAATTTGCAAGTATTATTTACTCAATTCTATAAGCGAGAGCTGCGAGTTTGAGTGAAGGATTTCTATCTTTGAACTCTTAAATGATATTCGCGATAGCCTACTTTATTGTTTAGTTGTGGAATTTGATTGCAAGAGTAACTTGTTCCTTTGCCTAAATTCATTCCTATCCCAATTGTTGTTCTTGAATCATGATCGATGCATAGTGAATCCTCTTTGCCCTAGGTTTTTAATTAATTGAATTTTCGTCACTTCTTYTTTTGTTTTCCAACTAGTTACTCAGAAAAACTCCAAACTTTTGATTGTTAGCGATAGTGAACTTGGTTCAATTTGTTACTTTATTTGTCCTTCCACAATGGTTCGACCCTACTTGCCCGACTAAACTAGTTAGGAGAATTAGGAATTATTTTTGGTAATAAAACGACCTATCATAGTGGCGGTGGAGTGACGGGGTGGTGGGGTGGTTGTTTTGTTTTTTTTCTTTTTTTTTTGTTTTTATTTTATGTTAAAAAAAATTAATTAAACCATGGTTAAGCAAAATTTAACCATGTAGATTATTTCATGGAATAAAACTTGA
The DNA here is from genome assembly GCA_008642245.1 of Bassia scoparia. Lineage (NCBI taxonomy): Eukaryota > Viridiplantae > Streptophyta > Magnoliopsida > Caryophyllales > Amaranthaceae > Bassia > Bassia scoparia. Next base: position 26,981 of record SNQN01006329.1, on the reverse strand, counting down.
TTTTGGAGATTTATTAAGGACCAAGTTTTGAGTGGGGGTATACTTTGGAAAACCAATTTTTAGAGGGGTATTTTATAGATCGGTCCGAGCTTGAATTCGGGCCTAATTTTATTGCCCCAAGCCCAAAAAATTGGAGCTGGCTTGGCGGGCTTTTCGGGCCAGGTCCAAAAATTCAACTAAAATGCATAAAAAGTGTCGACCAAAGCCCGCACAAAACTTGGGAAATTCGAATTCTTGTCCAAAGCCCGCAAAAATCGAGTCGGGTCGAGCCAAGCCCACGGGRCGGGCTAGGCTTGATCACCTCTAGCCCAGGGTATTAAAATGGAACTTAGTTTATTAAGTTTAGTGTTTAGACCTTCGATCTGTGGTTGAGTGCCAAAAGTTCTGTACCGGTGGGCTGAAACTTGGGTCATCAAACCAAAGACACTCAAACCTGAATTCCTTGTTATTCCTTGTTGCTATTGCACCTTTATTCCACAATTCAACTTTAAAGGGTGAGTGATCTAACCCAAGTTTAGGTAATGTTTGGACCAACACATTTGGGAACATGCTTATCCAATGTTCTGTTGCTAAGGCCCTGTCAAGCATCTCAAAAATCGGTTTCTTTTTCCTCTTAATAGTCCAAGTAAACTTGTGCCCTTTGTAACCTAGGTCAATCAAGTTACAATCATTTATACAACTTCTAAAAGCTCTAATTCTATTTAATTTAACTGGCCTCCCTCCTAGTTTCTCATGTTGACATTAAACCTCATTGAAGTCGCCTAATACTAACCAAGGAATAGTAATAGTGGCAGCAATTGATTTTAAGTCACACCAAGTATCTAGCCTACTTTTATAATTTTTTTTTCTTGCATAGATAAAGGAAATGAAAAAAGAACAGGGATTAGTTGACTTTATCTTGACGTTGTCTTGGATTAAGTGTAAGTCACTCCCAATTGGATCAAATTCGATCCAGTGTGAGTCTTAGAGCACTATAAGCCCTCTTGTAACACCTCGATGTTCAACCACATGGTACTTATCAAAGGGTAGGTTAGCTAGGATTCTTCAGTGTGAGCTAAGCTGGTTTTTGTTTCTGTGATGAAAATGAAATTGTGAAGGTGGTTCTCATTAAGATGCATAATATTGGCCTTGAAGTTCTCCCTTGAGACCCCTCTAGCATTCTAGGCGAGGAATGTCATTGGTTCAATGAGTGATGGAGCTAGTAAGAGGCTCTTCCATTCTTCCGCCTCTGTCGGTTTTATAAACTTCCTCTACTGTCGGGAGAAGAGTTTCTCCTCCAGGGGTTTGAAATTGATCCTCCACATGTTGCGTCCCCTTTACTGGCACTTCACTGATACTCCAGTCACTTCTATCTGCTTGAACTCTCGTTGGATCTGGGCTATGTAGAGTGCATTGGAGGAGGAGCCCATCTCCAGTGAGATTCCTTCCCCGGAGAGAGTGTAGATCAACCTTCTCTGTGGTAGGAGCGGTGTCGGATCGATGATGTTTGCCATGTTCTCTGGTAGTATGTAGCGGTCCGACTCTTGGAGCCGAGGTAGCCACTCCACTGATGAGTCTGCATCTTAAGGATTTGATATTCTCAGATCGCTTAAGGATGGAAGGTGGACAGGTCTGGGTTTCCCTCTTGATTTTGAAACCATGAACATCTCCATGAGGCCATCGTCGGCTAGGAGCGGGTGGACTATCAAAGATCGGATCTGAGCTGGTGAGATGGTCACTTCTGGGGATTGAAATTTCATGAAGAAACAAAGTTGGTTCAGGTCGGCCTCCCAAAACGTTTGAATTGGCTTCTCCAGAAAAGCCAGCTTCGTTGGTGCCGAAGTTGAGTCGGGCTAACCCGTCAGGACTGGGGAGGGTGGTGCGATTGGTGGTGTTTGGTTGGGTCGGGTAAAGTCTGGGTTTTCCACTTGTACAGTCGAGAGCATTCTCGCCACCTGGCGTTGAAGTCTCCTTTCGATTATGTCTTTTGACTCCATTAATGAAAGTTTGAATGGCAATAAACTGTGCTGGTAAGAAGGTAAGCTTGCACTATAAAAAAAGGTCTTTAGCGACGGAAGGAATTCGTCGCTGATTGTGTTTAGGGACATATTAAATATCCGTTTCTAATACGGTAGAAAAAGATTATGGACGGATTTATATTTCCATCCCTAAATTTACGGACGGATCTTGAAATCCGTCCCTATGATTAGGGACAGATATTATGCATCCGTCTTTGATTGTATTTATAAAAAAACGAGCAACAATTAAAGTAGTTATTTCAATAACCAAAAAACTTGCAACATGTGACTAATCTAGAGATAAAATACACCAAAAAAAATTGAATCTTTAAATAAATTGTATTCAAATTTCATCAAAAAAACAAATATTTACATCAATTGATCAACTTAGCTTAGAAAAAAATACAAGATCTGAATTACATAAAATATATTCAACCATAAAACAAATAATAAGATACAAAATAAATATTCAGATGAGCTACAATATATTCAACCATAGCAGCAACAAGAACCCAAAGACATGAGCTAAAAATTATCAATTACAATATATTCGACCACAGCAACAACAAGAACCCAAAGCTATGAGTTGAAAATTTCAGATCTACACAATTCACAAAAAAAAAGACTTGAAAAAAAATTCAGATCCAAACGGAAAACAAAAAAACACAAGTTATACTTGATTATGAAAATGAAGAAAAATGAATTTTACTTAAAAGACCAGTTCAACAATCAACATAGCTCGAAATGTGGAAAAATAATTATACCTGACTTCAATTAATTTGTAAAATCTCCAATGGTGTGAAATTTTGAGAATGAAATATGAACAAATATGGATAATCTTAGAACTTGACTACGAAAATATGAACAAACCCTTAATACTTCAACATTTGAAAACGAAAAATTTGAAGAAAAAAATTGGAATGGAAAAGTGAGGGAAAATAATTTGAGAAGCAGATAGAGATACTAGGAGTGAGATGAGATGTAGAAGTAGGAAGAAAATTAAAAAATAAGAAGTGGAGGAGTCATTAGGAAATGGAGACTTTGTCAAATAGGGGTATGTAGCAATCCATAACATAGGTTGGGATAAAAATGGTCAATATCCTTTTAAAATGGTGTCTACAATTACAATACGGTGTCAAGAGTAAAAGTTATGGTGTACTAACTTATTTGTCCTTTTCTTTGTGGGACCTGTCATTTTTGTCAAACACCATATTTTTTGTTTTGACACCATATTAATCTGCTAGGACACCATTTCAAATCAAGATTGACCATTTTATCTTAAACATGTTATTGATTTATACGCCCTCGTCTTAAAGTAAGTGTCAGTGGGTATCTTCTTGTGGGCTTTTGTTGTTTTTGGGTATAAGACCATCCTCAATGGTGAGCTTAAATTACCCTGAATTTCTATCTTCCCCTCCTTTTGACACATCATTTTTCACTCACTTTATCATTTATCATCCCCTAATTTAAGTAACCACCTTACAATAGTAAGCTTACTCGTAAATCATCTCTCTCCAACTTTTTCATAACACACCTTATTTTAATATTATAAAAACATGCCAAAAAAGAAAGAATAACAAAGTTGGCTCACTTATCAATTTGGGGACCTTACCATTTAATCTACTTACTATTATTTGGGTCACTTATCCACATCAATGAAATTACCCATATTGGGTCCCACATCCATTTGGGGCATTAGAAAAGCACCATTGTGGATACTCTAAGGCCGTATATGCAATGCAATTAATGTCACTTGTATATCATGAATCAACGACAGATTGTAAACATCCGTTCCTAAATTAGGGACGGTTTGTAAACATTCGTTCCTAAATTAGGGACAGATTTTTTCATCCGTCCCTAATTTAGGGACGGAATCTTCTATCTGACCCTAATTTAGAGACGGATTTAAAATTTACGTCCCCAAATTTTTTAGGGACAGATTATAATTTTTTTCGTCTCTAATTTAGAGACGGAAACATTTTCGTATCTAAAGTTCCGTCGCTATATGCTTTTTTTTGTATTGTTGATGGGGTTAGGGTTTGGCAAACGACAGTAATTGAGGAAACGATGTCGCAAAAGTTTCTCAAAAAATGAAATCAATGGCCCTGATTCCCCAACCGTTGAGATTGATTTTGTTATTGACACCTGGCAGTCAATGTTATCAACATAAGTGAAGGTCACGTGACCTTCCCCCTTCCTTTCTTTCTTGTGTCATGTTCCTCCCAATCTCCTCTCCTCTTCTTCTTTGCTCGACACGTCCTTCCAATTTGAATTCACTTCTGACTTTCCTTGTTGTTCAAGGCTTACAATTTCCTGCACTTTCTGATCAATTGGGCCCCAAATTTCCTTTCTTGGAAATTTCTGTAATTCTGTTTCTGTGGTCGGCGTTATTTGTACACGCGCCGCCTCTTTCTTCTTTTTCCTTGCTTCCGATCTCCTTTGATTTCTTTTTTTATTCTTTAATAAGACCTTAGTACACTTGTTTTGGCTCTGGATTGCAATGGTGGTGGGTAAAGAAGATTTGTTAGTTACAACGGTGTTGCTTGGTTGGTCAGTTTTGTTTAAGGTTGGTGATGGGTCGTTAGCGGTTGGACATCACAGTTCTCCCTTCTATGACCAATGCAATTGCATTGTTTGCAAAACAAGGGTATGCTTTCCCAAGTTAAATCCTACCTTAAGTGTCCAATCCAAATTGCAGTCTTCAACTCCATTTCCAAATCCATTATCACTAGCATTCTTACTTCCGGTAATCTCCCTTTCCCCCATTCTTTAATTTTGGCTTCGAAAAAAACTCCCAAGGTGTCTCCCATTGCTCTTAGAAATGCATGATTGTGAAACTCCAAAGGTAACTCTTTTAATTTCAGCCATAGTGGTGTTTTTGACACCGAAGCTTCTGAAGCTTTGAATCCTAAGCCCCATGGTTGGATATGGATCAAGCAGGAGTACTGTATGAACCACGGGCCTTTACTCAAAATGTATTCTTGTTCAGATGCTATAACCTTCAAGGCATAAAATCCCTATCATAGTAAGTTCCAATGGCAGTTGTGGTTGAGGTTCCATAACTTCTTGAGCTTGTCAAAAAGGTAGGTGGCCTCGAAGGATTTTTCGACAACTTTAAGTATAATCGCTGAGAACCAAGGTGAGGATAGATTTTTGAGGGTGCTTTCTGGTAATGGAATAAAGGCATTTGCATTTAGATCAAATTCCGCTGACGGTTTGGTTGAGACGAAGTAAGGTGGTGAAAGGTTGGCTTGGGTGTGTGAAGGTTGTGGAATGATGGTAAGGATGGGTTTTAGAGTGGGTTGTTTGAAAGTACTGTAGGATTTTATAGATGCGAATTTAGCAGAATTTCAGGAAACGATTTCCAAACATCTATCTCAGGATCATATTCACAATCAAACATATGAATCATATAATAAAGTGGATTAGAATATACTACCTTTGTAGCATGAAATCCACAAGTATGTGCGATAAGATAATCTCGAGAGCTCCAAATGTTGCTCCTCTACTCAGTCCACCGGAATCGATTGAACACCAAAGTTTGGTAGAACGGAAGAGATAAACTCTTGCTTTTACTGGTTTCCATTTAAGAGAGAATGATGGAGAGAGTTTGAAATATTTTGAATACTGTAAAACAAACTACGTTATACTCTCTTTTACTGATATTATATCCTATATATAATATCAGTAACCTAGGTCAAAGAATCTGATTCTCTTGTTAACCTAATTGGATTACTGACTCATACTCTTTATGGGCCTGAGTAATATATTGTTCAACTGATTGTTTTGTGTGACCTTATAGGATTAATTATATTAGCTGTCGTCCAATCAATATGGACCCACCAATTATATTTATTCTCTAGCAAGTAAATATAATTACTAATAATAAMTAACTTTATTATCTTCATAAATATCCTATATATATATTTAGTAATTGTCGYAAATGTCTAAGGACATATTCCTTCAATCTCCCACTTGTCCGAAGACAATTGCACAATTATGAATTCCTTAAGTCACTTAATGTGAAATTTGATAACACAGCAATGTCATTTCTCAAATTATGTTTCTTGATCTTTGAGTTCGAATCGTTCAACTAAGGATTAACCATTTAATCCTATCCCGCATGGCCATGCAATTTTTAATTCTCGCTCATCAAGAGGCCTACATGCCAATCCTATCAAGGGAGGAGGACTTATTCATTCTTGTATGACCATAACTCCCACTCAATTTTTAGCCCACCTGATCACTGCCTTTATAGCCTCCTATTACAGCACGACGTTTAACAYCGTCAAGGTTAAACTAATTATATTGTGGTGATTAAGACATACTCATGTCTAAGGAATCCACTAAATATAAGGATTTGATTCTACCCTTTAGAATCAAATTAGGTCAAGTCTCAATGTATCAGGTATGCATCCATACAACCGATTAAACATCTCCATGTTTCCATAGCCCATGGAACCGAGCTATCAATTAATTATATGCCAATCTTTAATAAACCACTTATGTCCAATTTAGTGTTTGATCAAGGCATTAGATAAATGTGGTTTCAATTTCACTTTATAGGGTTGCATTATCGAACTTTTTTGATAATACTATTAAACACAAATTATTTGGACATTTTATTTAATACTAAACAATTATTAATATAGGACAAACCATTTAATATTATTGGATAACATCAAAAATATATTCTTAGAATTTTACATTGTAAAACATGAAAGTAAAAACTAAAGTTCTCACTAATGCTTAAGACATAGACGGTTTGCTCTATGTTTCGTATCGAGGGAATGGTTTAGTAATGGTCCGTATGTTAATCGTAGTATAACTTTGGCTTACTATTAATCTGTTTGATTTTTCGAATGAAGATGGATTTTTTTCCAGATGTTTGATTTTTGGTTAGATTAGAGTTTTGGAATTGAGAATAGCTTGTTGTCCATACTCGATGCATATTGATGATAAGGAAAACAACCAGTTACTAATGAAATTTTGTTCATTTTGGCTGTATTCAGGTGCTGATGGTTTTATAATACACAGTGTGCATTTCTGATTGTGAGATGGTATGTGGTGCCTACATCAAGGATATGTAAATATGTCGAATGTAATAACATAGGAATACTGAAGTGGTTATTGAGATGCATAAGAATTATTCTACTGCTTTCGTGATAATAGGACTGATGGGCATCATGAGTCTTTGAAGTTTAATGCCATGTTGATGGGAATAAACCTCTTTTGGAGTTTCATTTTGGACTTTTGTAAGTAATTTATCGATTAAGTATAGTTGGAGTTAAGTCAATAGTCTTTGATCTAATCTATAGATTTATTATTTCAATAGTATCGGCTCTCCAGGTTTTCATTGAGAATAACTTTTAAGTCATTGACTTGAACCAGCTAGTGGTTTTGGTCATTCCTTATGAGAGTATGGTCATCTAAATATCAAGACAAGAAAAGTAATCTTTGCTCTCTTCATTCTTGTTACACAAGATAGTCTACTTCATTTCTAAGAAAACCAACTCTTTTGACTGTATGCGAAAAATGCTTAAAACTGCTGAGGTGGCAAACTCCTTGAAGGTTGCTTCAATCATAAATGGATTCTTAAACTTTGCATACTTCCTGGATTTTTGGATTTCAAACTTGAGATTGGTGTCACGTATGTAGACATGAAAATGTGTCTCCAAATAGTAATGCCGTGAGAATATACGAGTCTCGGGCGTTTTTGACTCGGGAAAAGATGTTTGAAACTCAACGAAGTTGGAAATACGTGAGGTCCGGTACTCGGGAACTATTGAGCAAAGGTCACTTTACAGGGCAAAACATATTTTCATTGTTCGATTTTCGTCGTAATACAAAGGTTTTCAAAGGTTTTTCAAAAAGATAAATCGGGATTTCAAGTTACTTTTTTGGATTTCATATATGCGTCACATTTTTCTGATTCCGCAATTTATCTTATTTGTTTCTGATTTTCTATGAATTTTCTATGAATTTTGCAATGTTTTTAAAATAGCAGCAACGCAGAAAATACGTGAAGTATTAAGAATTCAGATAGTGGAAACTTCTAGAAATTCTAGAAATCCTTGCTTGGAGAGCAAGGGTTCTAGGCTGCGTCTGAGTAAGGGAATCAGAATAAAAATGGAGGATACTAAATATGAGATTTTTTGGAAAAAAATATACAAACATTGAGCGTATATGCGAAATGGACGCGACTACTACGCATACTAAAGATGCGTTATACGCTCCTTGTTGACGTCACATATGCATCAACAATACAACACGGATTTTTGGGCAAAATTTAATAGCCAAAGGGAAAGCGTTTATATACGATGGGTATGAAGCAGTATATACTCCTACCTGCGATATATCGCTCATAGCTCCAAGGGTATACGCAGGGTTTTTGCATGAGCATTTTGAATTTTTAATTTGATGTGTTTACTTCATTTGCTGTTGGCTATAAATATTAATCCTGCCATTCTCTTTTTGCTCAGTGTGTTAGATGAACACGATATGAATAGCAATCTACATTATGGACTCAGACATCTTTGTGATTTCACAATGACGTCGAAGTACAAGAAGAGAACCAATTTGAGTTCATATAAAACACTTACAAATAAAGCATCTCAAACTACATTCGATTTCATCAAGGTTAGTCAATTCCGATTTCTTGAACTAGACTAAGCAATATGACGGCGTATATCTGAGCTAAATCTGAGATATTTCTGCGGAATTTCCCAAACGAAACTTTCTTGTCACTTTATTTGTTCCATATTCTATTATGTCTTTTTAATTTGATATAACCATTTTTTGAGTTTTGATTCAATTTAAAGGCAATGTTTATTAGAAAGCAAAATTGATTCAATGTGTTTCATGTAAAGTTGATGTTGGATTTTTCTTAATATTTTTCTTTTGTTTCCATGGTTTTTCCTTGTCTGTTTTTACAAATATATTATTTACATATTAGTATAACTATGTGCTCACATAATTATTATAATAAAGGTGCTTTAGTTCAGGTTTAAATGTTTGTCTCAATTAGCAGTTTCAATTAAGTAATCAGATAGGGATTAGATAAATCTTTTGATTGTATTTGTTTAAATAACAGAATTAATGAAATATGTTTATTATGGTAACAAAGGTGAGAAAGGACGCATAATACTGTTTAGATAGCATATAAAACTACCATTACTCGTGCTTTACCGTATATGTCTCTTATGTATATACTAAATTAAATCAAACTTGTAATACTCACCTTGATTTTAACACGACAGTAGGAATTACTGTACTTGTCAAACATCTAAACGAGTAAGATAACATCCAACGAACGGTTTTTACCCTTCCACACCTCATTAAATGATTAAACAATAAGTGCTGCCTTATCCATTGTAGAAGTTTGGTTTGTTTATAATAAGCACCAACTATACAATGCACTTTTCAAGATCAAAAATCAATAGGCTTCTTTAATTCATTGTATGATTTATGGAACCTCACCAATAGACCCATGAGTAGAAGGCGTACAATGCGGCGTTGAAACTGGGTTACAATCCCTGATTCGTGCATTCCGCCCAGATGGGTTACTTGATTGGGTGGGGCATTGATTTGCCCAAATTTTGGGGTCGCGGTATTCGGGCGAATAAACTATATAGGCGGCTCACGGTTGGGAGATACCTTAATCGTTCGACGACATAACAAACAGCATCACATGCGGATTCATGGTCAATCCATGACACTTGAAGCTGAGACCGTCAACTGCACCTTGGCTAAGGGGGCGGAGGCCCTCCCCCCAGACCCTACCAGTTTTTTGGCACTTTCATGGGGGAAATCAACTCATTTAGGCTAAGTGGACAGACTTGAAGTCGTAGTTTACGTATTCACTAATTAAGTTGAATTTTGCTTGTGACCCTTCGAAAGGGTCAAGTCCTAGGCAACTTGGGTCTCAATTGAGGGATGTTCTATGCTCGAGATATTAGGGGGGATTTTTCTTGTTGCATGTGGTTATTGAATCACATGGCTAAGGTAGCTATCCCACGCACAGCGGACCAGCGTATGCACGTGTTTACTCGATGCGTGGTATATAAGGGGTATTCGGCCATAATACCATAATTGTGGTGGTGAAGATTGGACCCCTCGCTTACTCTTAGGAGGTAATCTATCAGACTTAACCAGCGAATATAGTTTACTTTAGAATCCTGACTAAGTGAATTTGATTTGTGTTTCAATCAAATGTGTTGTTAAGTTGTGATTTCATTAGTCAATATTCTTCAACACTAAGCCACAGTCCTTATCTATGGTTTTTGGTTCAAGAATGAAGTTTGTTGATCCGATCATTAGGCCATTCAATCCAATTTCAATAAACTCCATTCGACCTAGAGTCTGACTTAGGTTCGATGCAATCCAAGAGTCTTAAATGCTGACTTGATTCGCTTTTGGCTTAAATCTGAATTAGGTTAATTCAGTTCCAATTCAAAAACCTTAAGTCTGAATTAGGTTAATTCTTTTTAACCCAGAGCCCTTTGACCTCTGAATTAGGTTCGATTCAACTCATTAAGACTAAAATGGACAGGTTGTTCATAGACTCAACTAGCATTCCAGACTTCAAGTGTTGTGTCTAACACGAGGAGCGGATCTATAACTCTGAGATAAGGCCATCTTAAGGTTTGAATCTTTCTCGAGATGTTAGCACGGGGTGTTAAATCTGATATCTTTAGCGTTTTCTCATCTTTACTAAGTCTACCTACCTTTCGAGTCCAGTTCTTAATCACGAACCTAAAAAACTCGAGTTATACGTCGTGTAAAGTTTTTAAGAGTTTTCAATCTTTTGTTCTAGAGCGAAAACTTCTACACACAGTGGCAAATTTCTTGCATTTCAGCAAGAATACGCACATCACGCTGCAACTTGTCTCTGGGGGCCTAGAAGTAACAAGAAGCAAAGCCCCGAGCGCTCACTGATAAAGACCTTCAATGGAACACTCGAACCACAGCTTAACGCTATTCTACACTGAAGCTTGAGCTCTTGTGAATTCTTGCCATTGATGACACCTTAACCTACAAAGAAACAGAGCATTGGGGAGCCTGAAGCCAGCAAAGTCTTCGACCCTCCAGTGGAACCCACTGCGCGGAAAACCAACTCTCTCGAGTCTAGAGGGGAAGGAGAAACAGAAGCCTGCTGAACACCACTGTCTCTCAATAGACTGAAGAGGAAAAAAAGGGTGGAGCACTAGAAGAGATGGTCGAGGATGTCGAAATTCAGTTCAAGGGCCGTGTGCTGATTATGAGATTAAGGGCGCTTCAAAAAGTTTGTCATCAACTGATTTGCATATTCAAGAGGACTACCTTCACGAAGACCAGAAGGCACATCTCGACTTTTAACATCTTAATGTGTCTGGAACGGAAAAATGAAGGAAACAAGAGTTATTCTCACTTCGGTGTTTCCTATTAATATGATTTGGACAACATCCATCAGGTGGTTTTAAGATCTGAATAATGCAGCTCGTAGACTGGGATACGTATCAACAGAGTTTTCTAAGCAGTACAGGTACCAACACGTATACTCACACTGAGTTCTGTTGTGTGTCATATGTTTTCTATCCGACGTGAACTAAGAGGCACCAAGCAAGGTGAGAGAGATAACTCTTCTCTACTTTCCTTAATAGATGGAAGAGGAAGGCCGTAAGATACAATCGACCAATGAGGAGAGGATCAAAGTCACGCAAAAATTTGGGGCTAGAAAATCTAAGCACTTTCGAACTTCAGTATTCGTGGAGAAAAATGACTATGCTCCAAAGTTATAAACAATTGACTAATTTTGTAACTGGGTTAATCATATATAGGTCAAGTAGTGAGGTTGTTAGGGCCTTCAAATAATTAAGTCGAAGAAGATTTTCAAGCTCAGATACGGGAGTTAAAGGTAAACGGGTGGGCCGAGATTTTAAGTTGACAAAGATAAAGGTGGTCCTCTTGTTGGCCACGAAAAATCTGATAAGTAGTGTTGATATCAGCCAATACCAATTGACAATTGGATCTCTTTCAAGGAACAGAATTCTTGGGTTTTATATTCAAACACAGTAGGGTTGTTGGTGGTGCGCTCTTTAAGAGGAATACCCACGCGGAGCATTTTTTAATTGTATGGATTATGAGCAGGTTTGAAAGAGCTGCAAGGTGCACTGCTCCTGATTGGCCCACTAGACCTTAGATTAAGAATCTAAGAGAATTGGAATCCAATGCATTGTAAGTTCCACAAGGAGGGGGTACAAAACACTGAGAATTGATCGTTTTGAAGCAAAGGATCAAGACATGTTGAAAGATGGTCGTCCCAGTTCCTCCTAGCGGCGAAGGATAAGATAATCCAAACAACGCATCATTGCTACATGGATACCGACTCCCGAGCGTGGGTAATGATCGACGCGGCCTTCTTAGAGAATGAGTCATGAGTCTCCAGTCTAGCAATAATGTTCTTTTCAATTCATTGTTTTTTGAGTCTATGTAGTCTTCAAAATGACCATGTATGTCTCAAATTTCTTTTCATCAATAAATGATTCATTTTGGGCAATATTTTTTCTAATTACCTTATGCAAGTCTCAACATATAAATGGCCACAAATTGGTATATCTAATGCTGATGTCAATTACATTAATGAACAATGCCCAGAGAGAGCTTCTTTCAAAGATCAAAATGACCCATCCTTCAATTCCTTTGTCACCATCAAATACAAAATACCTATCGCAGCCCCCATAATTATGGCCAAGACACTTCATTTAGTCTAATTTTTTTTCATACCCCACTACAATTCACTTTGGATCCAAACGGTGCGTAGGAAAAAGAACTGCAAAGAAGAAAAGAATAATGTGCAAAAGAAAAAGAAAAATAAAGTTCAAACAAACAAAGTTTTCACAAATGCAAATCAATTCAAAAAATCCAATCAAAGTTCAAAGCCCAAAACAAAAGAGCAGAAAGTTAAAAGCACACTGCGCACCGTCGGGTCACATACATCAATCGCTCTTTCACTTCAGACAACCTACATTACACCACAAAAGCCTAACCGAGGCACAATTTGGTCAAATCATAACGAAACTACAGTTGTATGTATTCCGTTAAGGACTACGTAGGAGCCTCTTTAGAGGTCTGAACCGATCATGCGCTTAACATTGAATCATTTGAAGGCTTTTGAGTGCTTTGACTTGCTAAGAATTGCGATAATATTGGTTATGGCCAGCGCTAGAAACTAGACATAGACTCATGTTATAGAACTAATAGCATTGCCAACCATTAGATCTAGCACATCTTGACCTAGTCACAATTTGACCCTTTTTTATTTTTCGAACATAGCCTATTCTTGGTCCCTCAAGACTATTGATTAATCCCAAAGAAGTAATAGGCAACCTGACCCTTGGGTCAGTAATTCTAACATTGGGAAAATTCATACCATACAATTATCTACCATTCTCTATGTTGACTTTTAAGCCGTAACAGTTGTCTCAAAGTCTCTGGGTGAGTCGTGTCATCATGTCTTAATTTCAGTTGTGGGAGGCTTCCATGTCTCTAAGGACCCTAATTACCGTTAAAAAGTCTGATTGCTATAAGTGGAATCCTCGAAAATCACTTTTGGACCCTGTCTCTTTGCAATCAAGTCCCATGTCTCGTAATGTTAAGATCACGTCTCGTTCAAATGTCACCTTCTCTTAAGCAACTCTTACAAATGTAACACCTCGAATTGGCACTTGGAATTAAGGATTAGATCTGTACGTTCCTTTGTCATGTTATAGAACAGACTAGACTTGGCACTCTTTCAATTAAAGTCTTTCAAATCTAACGTCTAGAACCAGAACTAGACAGCCACTTTCAATCATGCTAGAATCAGCCTAAGAAAGTATCCAAACCATGCTAGAAACCAGCTCAGACAGCATTTCAAAGACTTCTCAAAAACTATGTTAAAACCAGACTAGACAAGCCTTTCAAAGACTTCTCAAACCATGTCTAAAACAGACTAGAAAGACTTTCAGTTTCAATACTCTATGCAAACTGTGTCTGGAACAGACTCAGAAGGCTTCAAATTCAAAGACTCTTTAAACATGACTTTGCACTAATTTCAATCTCAGGTCAAAGTTACAGTCAACATTGCATGCAAATTTCGTAGACATAAAAAGAAATATGATCGTCAAAGGTAGTCTTAATCCTGAATTAGGGCTATCATTTTCAGTCATGTTTCATTTTCTTCGGAAGCATGGGGCGGCGCTTGCATTTCAGTACCGAGGGGACATGAGTAGGATCGACACATACAGAACATCGAACGCAGGCAAGGCTACAGGTAACTACTTTAGTTTGAGGTACATGGCGAAAAAAGGGTAACTCAGGGTGCAGAACTCTTGATTGTCTCGTCCAATGAAATCTTTGACTTTCGTCTTAGAAACTATCGTTTTCGAGCTCAGTAAAGTGGGGGTTCTGTAGACTGAAATGTGTCAAATGAGTATCGTGATGAAATATACCGGTCTCGTTTGTTTCGATCGGAAAGATGCTTTGACTCAGAAAGTTGGAAATATGAGGTGTACTGGAATTATTGAGCAAAGGTATTAAAGGAAACAATTTTTCTTTCGATTTTCTGATAATCAAAGGTTTTCAAAGGTTTAAACAAGATCACTGGCGATTTCATATGTTTTTTGATTTTCATCTATGGTCTACATTTTTGATCCGCATATTTTCAAATTATTTTTTGATTTTTCTCTGATTTTTAATGAATTTTTGCATGTTTAAATACGCAGAATACGCAGAAATCGTGAATATTAGATATCCGGAATATACGTGGAACTTTCTAGAAATTTAGAAATCTTGTTGGAGACAAGGGTGTTAGGTGGTCGAATAAGGGAAATCACGAATAATGGAGGAAATAAAAACATAGGATTTTTTGGGAAAAAATATCAAACATAGCTATTACGCATGGAGTATTAGCTCAATGAGCGTATACTCCATTTGAGAGTATATACGTCAACAATACACAGATTTTGCCAAATTATAGCCAAGGAGAAGGTATATACGTGGGATGAGCGTATATAGCTTCATGCGTATATACGCTCATCTCAGCGTTATATCGCAGGGTTTTTGCCTGCTCGTTTTGCTCGTGCTATAAATACTGCTTGCTACAGTTCGAGACGATTGAATACGCACATTACGATCAGAACTTCAAATTTACAAGACTCAGCAAAACACATCAAAAGCTCTCAAACATCAAAATCATTCGATTTAAATTCAAAGCATAGATTCTTTCGAATCAACAAGCGAAATAAGGGTATATAAATGAGATACTCACAAAAACTTTCTTTCACTTTTTCATTTTTTTGTCTTTTAATTTGAATAACCATTATTTTGATTTTAATTCAATTAAAGCAATGTAGAACTCACTTGTTAATGGTTTCATGTATATGTAGGTTTTTCTTAATATTTCTTTGTTTCATGGTTTTTCTTGTTTTCATTTATTATTTACATATATTATTGTCAATACTAACGCGTTTTTTGTTCTCATTACAATTCAATGAAAGGAGATCTTGATTTTGTTCTACAATTTGATTGTTTGCAGTGACAAGGTGAGAAGGAACGCTATCATTTTATATGCCTTACTATCTTTGGTTTTTCATGTTCTTATGTATTATATTCATAACTTGTTATATATTGTTTAAACAAGACCGGAATTTAATCGTTTTGTCACATTAAAGTCAGATAATCAAGGACGACGGTTTTCTAAGACTCATTACATGATTACATAATGACCCTTATCCATTGTAGAAGTCTTGGTTTGTTTATAATGCAACATAGTATCATGCATTAAAGAACAATGCTTTTTGCAGTTCATTGTGATTTGGAATACATGGACGAGTTATAGGCGATACATGCGGGCGATTGGGTTACAGATCTGATTCGTACCATGTCCGAACACGACTGGTTACTTGAATTGGAGTGGGCATTGATTTGGAAGTTCGGTGCGTCGTGTATATATAGGCCGGTGGCGATCTCAATTGACGAACCAAGTATTCAACTGCGATATGGTCACTCCAGACCTGAGTGAGGTACGCTTGTAGGGGGCCGAAGCTACCGTAAGCATCTTTTTGATCATTCAAAGCAGTTTTAACGTCCATTTTCAATATTCAATTCATGAGGCAGCAATGAAGGATTATTATGGATTTCAACCATGGCTATGGAGAAAGTTTTCTCATAGTCTCTACCATGAATTTGTTTGAAACCTTTTGCTACCAACCTTGCTTTGAAAACACTAATGTTTCCATCCTTGTCTGTTTTCAATTTGAAAATCCATTTGCATCCAATGGGTTGTACCCCATCAGGCAAATCAACCAAGTCCCATACTTGATTTTCAGACATGGAATCCATTTCAGATTTCATGGCCTCAAGCCATTTTTTGGAGTTAGGACTCTCCAAAGCATCTTTGTGACTAGTAGGCTCTTTTGATTCTAACATTGTTGTTTCAGAGTTTTCTGTCAAAAGAAAATCAATATATCTTCTTGACAGAATTATTGTCCTACTAGACCTACGTTGGGGAACAACAGGATTAGTTTCTACCACAATAGGTTGTGGGTTGAATGCATTGCCTCCTGGGCATTTTCATGCTGGGGCGCCTCTAATGAGGTGTTAACCTCATCCGTTTGTTGCTCATCTCGAACTTCTTCGAGATATACATTACTCTCACTTGTTTTTCTAGAAATCAATTCCTCTTCTAGAAAACCACCATTGCGAGCAACAAACACTTTGTTTTCGCTTTGGTTGTAGAAGTAGTATCCCTTTGTCTGTTTTGGGTAACTCACAAAAAGATATTTGTCGAATTTAAACGCTAGCTTATCAGAAATTAAACGTTTTACATAAGCTTCACAACCCTAAATCCTTAGAAAAGACAACTTTGGAACATTTCCCGTCCACATCTCATATGGTGTCTTTTCCACTACTTTGGAAGGTGCTCTGTTAAGTGTGAATGCAACTATATCCAATGCAAATCCCCAAAATGAAATAGGAAGTTTAGCAAGACTCATCATTGATCGAACCATATCCAATAGAGTTCGATTCCTCCTTTCAGAGACGRCATTCAATTGTGGTGTCCCTGGTGGAGTCAATTGTGAGAGTATGCCTCAAATGATCATCAAACTCTTGAGACAAGTATTCACCACCACYATTGGATCGCAATGCTTTAATCTTCTTCCCAAGTTGGTTCTCTACTTCATTTTGGACTTCCTTGAACTTTTCAAAGGACTCCGACTAGTGTCTCATGAGATAAACATATCCATATTTGCTTACATCATCAGTAAAGGTTATAAAGTAGTTGTAACCACCCCGAGCCACGGTACTCATAGGTCCACACACATCAGTATGTATGAGAGCTAAGAGATAATTGGCCCTTTCACTTGTACTTGTGAAAGGTGTCTTTGTCATTTTCCCTATCAAACAAAACTCACAAACACCAAATGATTCAAAATCAAATGATTTTAGAATTCCATCTTTACGAAGTTTCTCTATGCGTTTTGTACTTATGTGGCTTTATCGACAATGCCATAGGTAAGTGGGGTTTGAATCATTTGTTTTATGTTTCTTGTTGTCTATGTTATAGATGTGGGTTTCTAAGTCTAYCACATACAAARCGCTCAATAATTTAACTCAAACATAGAACATATCATTCAAATATGTAGAACAACAATTATTCTTAATAGCAAATGAAAAACCTTCCGAGTCCAAAATCGGAATCGAAATAATGTTCTTGTGATGGCAGAAACAGAATAACAATTATTGAGTTCTAAAATTAAACTAGATGGTAATTTCAAAATATAAACTCCTAAAGCTAACGCAACAACTCTTGCRCRATTGCCAACTCGGAGATCCACCTCACCCTTGCTCAAGCTTCTACTTCTTTTTGGACCCTACACATTACAAGTAATGTGAGACCCACAAGCAGTATCAAATACCCAAGAAGCAGAAGTAGCTAAATTAATTTCAATAACATATATACCTTAAGATGAAGCACCATTCTTCTTTTCTTCCAGATAGACGGGGCAGTTCCTCTTCCAATGACCAATCTTGTGGCAGTGGTAGCACTCGTTTAGTGCTGCTACTTTAGCCCTTGGAGTGGCCTTTGGTTTGGAAGAGTCATTAGTGGCAACAGCCTTGCCCTTACCCTTCCATTTAGGAGCCCCCTTCTTCTTGAGCTTCTTATCTTTGCTGACCATTAGCACATCTTTCATTGCAAGTTCAGTAGGTAAGCTCCTTTCAGCCTGAACAAGCATGCCATGCAACTCTGGCAAGGTAGCTTCTCCTCCTTGCATATAAAAATTCAAACGGAAAGCCTGAAAAGTTTCTGGCAAGGATCTGATCACAATATCAGTTGCCAACTCTTTGGGAGAGGGAAAACCCAATTCCTCCATGACTTAGAAATGTCCAATTATGGCGAACACATGGGGTCCGACGGGTTTTCCTTTGCCCAGTTGGCATTCCAGAAGCTTGCAATTAGCTTTAAATCTCTCTAATCGAGCATTCCTTTTAAACATTGTTCGAAGTTYCTAATTATTGTGCAGGCATCTTGATTATTAAAACGTTTTTGAAAATCATGTTCCATGGAAGCAAGCATCAGACATGTTACTTGCATAGAATTTTCCTCGAGAGTTTGTCGAGCTCTTCTTTCAGTTGCAGCAGTTCAGTTTCTCGGCAGGGGTTCAGGGAGTGGAGTGTCAAGAATACTTTCCCTTCCTTCAGCTCTGAGAATAATTCTCACAGCCATCTCCCATTCGAGGAAGTTGTTTGCATTCAATTTATCCTTTCCAAGACAGAGCGTAACTTAAAAGCAGATAGTGTTGTTGTTGTTGGTCGAACTAGACATGTATTTCTACAACAATGTAATAAAGCAAAATTAATAGTTTATCAATAAACAAGTTTATATAATTATTCAAATTCTGAATCCCTATTTGAATAAATAATACTAAGATCCTCTCCCATTATAATTCAATGGATTTGCCCTGCTTTAACAATAGTAGTTAAGGTAAGTAAACGTTTTACTATTATAACTCATTATAATTCTTGGATAGACAGATTAACAAACTCTTGTCAACCTATCTCTTAGTTTCAAAACCCAAAATTTGTCTTTTGATGATTTTGTTGAGTAAACCCAACATTAAACATGTAATTTTCAAAAAAACCTACCCAATATCCCAGAATTATGAGGAATACTCGCTTTGGCAGAACCTATTACTCATATCAAAGGCTTATAGGTGTTGTTTGGAAACAATTGAACTCAATATTATTATTGGGGATTTAAGTTTATTAACATGGTTATCATTAGTGAAACAAATGACATTTAACCAAAAAATAAACTCATGCAAGCAATATTAAAATTAATAAATGCTCAAAGCTTAATAAAGCATGAATAACAATGATCTATATTGGCCATATAATAGAAAGTTCTAATCTTCATGAAGCATCCTTGATTCTCCATTGATCACTTTCTTGAAACTCTTTCAACTTGATTATTGATTTGAATGAAATGAAAATGAAAATAAATATAAATTTATAATACATTCAAAATTAACGATGCGTAGATCGTATTTAAATTACATTCAAACAAACGATTCCGCAGATCGTATTTTCTATCCTAATTTTGGGCCATACTAGTCATTACATGTCAAGAATAATATCAAATTTATAAATGACACAAAATATGCAATATATCAAAATATAAATCACTTTCATTTAGATGCCATGATAATTACTTAGCCATAAAAATCTTTTATCATTAGTCAAACTAATTAAAGAAAATTTTCATTATTTTAATTCAATTAAGACTCAAAAGGCAATAATCTAATTAATCATAAATTTGCACATAACATTTGAATATATATTCTTTTTTTTTTGTTTAAAACAGCCTTGGACTGAACAGGCCAGAGCCCATCCAGCCCAGGCCTATGGCCCGACGCAAGCCAAGAAATGGGCCTTGTGGCTTTGTTTCTCATGACAGCAGAGCAGGCAGCTCTGTCACGAGCCTAGCCATGATTGCAGCCCAAAACATGGTCCAACCCACCACGACAACGGCTCAGCCTTGAGGACGCCTAGGCGTGGTCCAACCAGACACGACCACCACTCGTCGAAGCACCAACAGGCAGTATGGCGCACCGTTGCGCCCCAAAAACGCAGCCATAATGCCAATTTTCGAACAATTTCGAATATTTGCCTGATGGGTTATGTAAAATTCGTTCAAAATGCCAGCAAAAACTTGTTTTTCGCATCAGATTCAATCTAATTGAACCAATTTGACGATTTAACGATTAAATCAATTTGGGGAAAATTTTAGGGTTTACACATTTCGAATCAAACTCTTGATTTGTAAACCAAACAACAATTGAAACCACAGATTTTGCAATTCAAAACAAAACAAATCTAAAGCCCTCAAACAATTTTGAAAAAAAAATTGTTGCAAAAAAATCGAATTCCTCCCTGCTTTTGTTCGAACTCTTCGAACCAATTATCCTTTTCTTTTCTTTTTTTTGTTAATAAAGGAATTTCCGAAAACTCCATGACAATCAAAATCAGATTTTAATTATGTCAAAACTCAAAAAATTATAATTCACCATTAAAATCAAATTTTAATGTTGCAAATTTACCAATTATATGAGTCCTCCCTAATTGAATCAAAAATAATGAAATCACATACAAATTATAATCATTATGAATCTTATGAATTAGGCTTAACTGATACCACTGTAGGATTTTATAGATGCGAATTTACGGAATTTCAGGAAACGATTTCCTAACATCTATCTCAGGATCATATTCACAATCAAAAATATGAAATCATTATAAAAGTGGATTAAAATATACTACCTTGTAGTGTGAAATCCACAAGTATGTGCGAAAGATAATCTCGAGAGCTCCAAATGTTGCTCCTCTACTCAGTCCACCGGAATCGATTGAACACCAACGTGTAGCTAGAACGGAGAGATAAACTCTTGCTTTTACTGGTTTCCAATTAAGAGAGAATGATGGAGAGAGTTTGAAATATTTTGAATACTGTAAATCAAACTACGTTATACTCTCTTTTTACTGATATATATCCTATATATAATATCAGTAACCAAGGTCAAAGAATCTGATTCTCTTGTTAACCTAATTGGATTACTGACTCATACTCTTTATAGGCGAGTAATATATTGTTCAACTGATTCTTTTGTGTGACCTTATAGGATTAATTATATTAGCTGTCGTCCAATCAATATGGACCCACCAATTATATTTATTCTCTAGCAAGTAAATATAATTACTAATAATAAGTAACTTTATTATCTTCATAAATATCCTATATATATATATATATATTTAGTAATTGTCAGAAATGTCTAAGGACATATTCCTTCAAGTACCATGTTGTAGGCCTGGTGGTCTCGCTGGAGTGACACCGTCGAAGGGTCAAGTTCATCGTCACACTCAGAGACCTGAGTGGAATCACCCTTTCCTTCTTCACTTCCCTCTCTCTCTCTCTCTCTCTCTCTCTCTCTCTCTCTAACATTTTTAATTTCGGAGAGTTCTCCACTTAACGATTCCATTGCCAAATTTTGTTAAATGTGAGGCTATTTTTGTCATTTCTGTTTAATTGCTTTGTTAGCTCTCCCCTTCTCCTTCAACTCAACCACGACCTTCACTCCAATCACCATTTTTGCATCTCCTACTCCTCCTCCTTCTTCGATCTCCTCTTTCTTCTTACTCTTCTTCTTCAATTTTCCTCTTTACCAATCTAAACTTTAAAGATCCCTCAACTCACCCACGAACTTCACTCCGAGACATAAGGTTGCACAAAGCAATGCTGAAAATTCTAATAACAACTCAATCAACTAACCCAAGCTACCCAATCATTAATGAAGTTTTGATTAATTATCTCTTAATTCACCTATAAAAAGAGATCTCCTTCTAATTGAATCACAATTTAATTCCAAACTTATCCTAAGTCAAGTATCAATCACAAATTTAATTTCTTTTTTCCCCTTCTTTTTCTCTCTTTTTTCTACTTGCACTACTAATACTCCTTTGTCTCTCTCTCTCTCTCCTTAGGTTGTTGTAGCGTTGCCACCGCCGCTGCCACTACTGCTGTTGTGTTCACTGTCGCCGCGTATGCACCCTGCCATTTTCCCTCTGCCCTGTCACATCTCTACACGGCTACCACCACCCTCACTCCTTGTGGCAGCCATTTTCACTCTTTGTTCTTCTACTTGTAATAGGGTAATTGTCAAGTATTAATATTTCCTTAAATTTCTTGTTGATTTTATGATATTTTCAAAATATAGGTTTAAATTTCAACCAAGATAAGTTCTTTTTTTTGTTTTAATTGTATGAATTTGTAGTTAATTTTATGGAGGAAATTTTGCAGCTTTAATAATGGTGAAAGAAGAGAGGAGGAAGAAGAAGAGATTGAAAGGAGTGAAGTGAGTGAAACAAAATGTCGAGGAAAAAGTCAGGTGGAAGAAAGGAATAAGCACGAAATTACCAAACTTAACGGAAAACATAACGGAATTGTTAAAGCGTGGGAGTTTTAAAAAAATTGGACATTAAAGGTGGGAGTTTAAAAATAACAAAAGGTGGGAGTTATAAAAAGTCACAAACAAAAGGTGGTAAAGTATAGAAAATCCAAAAAAATGACTCGAAAGATAATATTGACAAAATGAAATTCCGATGCTTTTTTCCAAAATTAACAACTATTCTTTTTATTTAGCTTACTAATTTATCATTAAATTTTTTTATGTATATATATTTATATCAGAAACTATGTTATGTAAAAAATTAACAACTATATGTTATTTTATCTTACTGTCTTACATTTAAAACTATTTTTTAAATAATATTTTGTACCAAATATTTGACAACTCTTTTTTTATAAAAAAGAAAAATAAATTTGTTAAATTCATGCATTGCACATACATCATAGGCGGACCCAGCAAGGGGACAATTGCCRCCCCCCCCCCCCAACCACTACCAACACTTTCGATTTTTTTAAAGAAATATTTTTTATAAAAATATATGAAAGAATAAGAATAAATAGACATGAGAGTTATAAAATGTTACATAGTGGAGCCTAGCACAAGTGGTTATATATTTTGTTTTGATTACCAAAGGTCGTGGGTTATTAATGATGCATGTTGTCCTTTGTGTGGATATGCTCTGGAGACCATGGAGCACTTGTTTTTTTAGTGTACTATTGTAGACCGTGGGCCCCCGCGGGGGGCTTGGGCCTACATCGATGTGTGTAGTTGTGTAGTGGGCTTGAACCATAGAACTCGCACGTGAGTGCGTTAGGGAAGTGTTGTCGAGTAAGGGGATCGCCACCGTGCCTACAAAGGTTAATCACGGACGCCTAAAACATTGGTGCCAAAACAATGGCCCCACGATCTGATCCAGTAACCAGTTCGTGGGTTCGGGGACATGGTACGGATTGAATCTTTGACCCAATCCGCCCGCATGTAGCGGCCTCTACTCGGTCTCATTGTAATTCCATTCATCATGATTATTGGATACACATATCTTAGCAATTTCAAGCCTTATTAGCGCACTAATCCTAAAGTTTACTAGGTGGATTACTATTATACAATCAATGACTTCTACAATGGATAAGGCGATCACTTTGTTGTTAGTCAATATTAACAAGGAGCCTAGAAAACCAGTTGTCGCATAATTATCTGACTTTAATCGTGACAGCGATTAATTTCGGTCCTATTTAAACAAAATATACAAAGCGTACACAAAACAATATATACATATACATATATTCATACGCCATCCGTACCTTAGTGCACTGCGATCAAAAAAGTTGAATAAATAAAGTGCCTTTATTGATCGCTAAACAGACAAATATTAAGACATGTTAATTTGACGATAACAATATTAACAAGGGTAGGACGATAATAATGATATATGACGAAATATAATAATTATGAAATGAATACAATTGATAAAAAACAAAAAATGATCGAAATGAGAAGATTAATCCTACATATTTACATGCAACAACTGAAGTGGGTTTCTACACTTTATTATGTTTAATTGAAACTCGTGATACTTATTAAGATCAAGTTTAAAGACAGACGAAATGAAGACAAGTTTTGGTTAAGCAAGCTCAGAGTACCTATACCTTGATTTCGCTTGTCGATTTGTACAAAAGAGCGTAGAACTCCGTATTTCTTGTGTTTTGTAGTAGCAAGAGATGTAAGTGAGAAGTGAGAGAGTATGTGAAGCTTAGCAATGCGTGCAAGTTGTCATAAAATAGGCAAAGCGAGGGTTTTATAAACGAAAAGGCAAAAACGAGCGTATACACGTCAAAGGAGTGTATATACGCTCGAAGGACTTGAGCGTATTTATGCTGGCAGGAGCTATAACGCTCGAAGGAGCATATATACGCTGGCAGGAGATGGTTATCACCTTCTCAGAGCGTACATATACGCTCCGTTATTTCTACCTTCTTTAAAAAAAAATTCAATTCTTCTTGATTCTTCTCGGATGATGAACCTAGATACCCCCTTTGCAAGAACAATACATTCTAGGGTTCTAAACATTCACCTGTATTTTTTTTATTTAAAAGTATTTTCTTGATTTTTTATGTTTTTTTGTGTATTTGTTGTTTTGTAAGATTTAAAATTCATAGAAAATATGAAAAATCGAAAAAAACATCTAAAAATACTAGTGAAACCGACAAAATGAGAAGAATTCAATGAAAGTGGAATATTGAGGAAATCACCAGTATAAATTATTTAAAAATCCAGAGAGGACAATAGAAAATTCTAAAAATAGAAAAGAAATAAAAGAAATAAAAGAAAATATTTTTGGCCGTATTATTGACCCTTGACACATGATTCGAGCGTAATTCAATATTTCGAGCTTTTTCTCGGTTCAACTGCGTCTTTTCAGAATCAAATTGATCACAAACGTGGATGTTTCCATCATCGATTACTCATTTGGGGAGACACTTTAGGTGTCTACAGAAGCTCCACTTTGACTGAGTCTGGAGGACGAAAGCCTCGCATAAGAGAATGTCAAGTGTTTCGACTCGGCGGAGAGCAATCAAGAGTTTGGCACCCGAGTTGCCCTTTTCGCCGGTACTGCAAAAAACAATTGGTTAGTTTACCGTAAGCCGTGTCCCATCGTTTAGATTGTCCTTGAAATGTGCACGTATCCTTGGATAATTCCTTTATATCGGAATTTCTGGTGCGGGA